>JAUZST010022039.1:0-59455 GCA_034779995.1 Parotocinclus haroldoi
ATTATTATTATATTATAATATATATATATATATATATATATATATATATATAGACACACACACACACACACACACACACACACACACACTATAGTGTATTATGAGTATATTCACATTTATAAGAAAGACCCTAACTCATTGGGAACTCCCTCATCATTTTTGACTAAAAGCACACATTAACAATATGATATTTCCCTGTGACAAACCAAAACATTATAACTGCAATAATCAACAGATCATCCAGTCAAGCTCTGTCTGCATACATAGCTCTATTAAATCATATTTCAACTTTAACCTAAGATACATTAGCAGGATCACTTTATTTTAATCTAAACTATTAAGCTTTCTATGTGGCTTAACAATTTTATTTTCCAAGAAATAACTAATACAGGTATGTGCCGTTTAATCTTCACATTACGCTCTGTGAACCAGAACATTGACCAAAATGGATGTTGACTAAACATTATTATAGGGTCATATAGTAATTTAGATACTTAGCACATTATGTTGTATTTTTGAACAACAATATAAATTTAAACACAATATGAAACCATTTATTACCATATTGTATTGAACAATACAGTAATTCTTAAATTTGCATTTTCTATAGAACTTGAAACATTTACTCATAAAGGAAAAGAAAGTTCTAATGTCGGGGGAAAATCATAGATTAGTTGTTAGCACTATCACCTCACTGATCTTAGATTCCTGGTTTGATCCTGACTCTGGGCTTCCCCTGTGTGCAGTTTTTATGTTCTTTCTGTCTGCCAGGGTTTTCTCTGGGTAATCCCGTTTCCTCCCACGTTTCAAAGACATGTTTATGTGAACTGGTTTCCAAAGTTCCCTTAGTGTGTCAATGTGTGTAAGAATGATTTTACAATGCTTCTTTCTTCCTTTTAAGACTGTGATTCTCTTTGTGATTCTCTACCAGTAGTGGAAAAAAGAATTTGTGCAGGAATTACACACCATTAGGTACGTTTCAGTCAGAGGTGTGACAATTTCTTGCCAGGTCAGTAAATAAAGATTTATACTTCCTATTATAATTCTCCGAACCTTTAAGCAAATGAACATTGGTGTTGGATGGATGTTAAATGGTGCATACCTGTATACACATTTGGATTTGGATTCATTTGGAATCATTAATGATGGATCATGGATCTCCACACATTTCTGTCTTTCATCTATGGGATCCATGAAATATTTTGGGCAGGATAGTGGAGTAGTTTGCCATTGCTTTCTCCACCCCTCCCTATTTATCCGGGTTTGGGACCGGCGTGCAGCTGTTACACGCCTGGGGTGTTTGCATACACAAGTCAACGACAATTTAGAGACACCAATTAACCTAACACGCATGTCTTTGGACTGTGGGAGGAAATCGGAGTACCCGGAGTAAACCCACGCAGACACGGGGAGGACATGCAGACTCCACACAGAAAGGACTCAAGCCGTTCCACCCTGGGATTGAACCCGGGACCTTCTTGTTCTGCTACCCACCGAGCCACCGTGCTCCCGTATATACATTGTTGGAGACCCAAAAGCTACTAGCTTTGTAAGAACTATGTGTAGAGCAAACAGGTTTAAGGATAGTAATCAGAATAAATATTTCAACTCATGTGGTTTATGTTACCATTTCATTTCCTCCAAGCCAGTCTCATGCACCATTTTGCATCAGCAAGTTGTGTTAATGCAGGGTCCTAATGCTACCCTGGTCAATCTGCCCTTCAACATCTCCTTGCAGTCTGGTGTTTGGTTTGCTCCAGTGGCTAAGTAACAGCTGCTTATGTGTGATTAGCTGAGCTCAATATATAACCCCTACCATTAGTTTCTCAGCAGAACAAAAAGCTTAGCACAAACAATATGCTGCATTAGCAGACTTTGGTTTCATGTCAGCATCACTGTTATTAGAGCTGACCTCTGCTGTCTGCTGAAGGACATAGTAAGCCAACAAAGACTGGCTACAACAAGAGAAAAAACAAAACTTAGTTAACCATATACAAAACAGTTCTGATATCATACCAGCTATATCAGACCTCTCTGCTTAACATACTGTGATTATAAATCACAAGCAGCACAATCATGAGGATTTTGTTTCAGATCACATGTTCATGCACTGTATATACTATTTATGTGTGTTCCTTATGTGCATGTTTAAAACAGTGTGGACAGCAAAGCATAAAAGAGGGAACATGACTTAATGGAAAGAGATATTGTCTTTCCCATGGTCTGTGCATAACAAAATTGTAATGCATAATACAGACTATTATCGACTGATTAGTACTAGCATTCAACCTAGGTATTACTAAGTCATATAATTAATCCTGTAATGCTTTGTGTGAAGCATTGGTTGAATGCTTTTGTGTGTACAGAGGGTCATTTATCAGCATTTCGACCATATATTTGTGCTGGCTGCGTGCACTGCAGTGTGTGTGCAGTATAATGTGAGTATTAGAGCCAGTGCAAGCAAGGGAAGGAGGGTTGGAGTTCAGGTTAGGTGTGCAAGCAGGCAAAGGTTGAGAGTAGAAACTAACACGGATCTATACACCAGTGATTTCTCTTTTTCGTTTCGCTTTGTCCAAAAACCTAACTGAAACTCTGCCAGACCCAAAGTCAGGATGTACATAACCATCAGTTGCACCAGTTCAACTTAAGTACTGATTGTAGCTTAAACAGAGCATTTAATTTTTTCTGGATTGTTCAGTTTTGTACACAACCAACTCCAGAATTCATGGCACACTTGGTAAAGACGTGTATATCGTTTATTAGCTCACATAAGTGAGCAGTTTGAATGGAGAATTAACGATGTGATAATAATAGTCCAATTCTAGTAATTCACAATCCAAATTAAATAAACAAACTAGCAAGTTAAAATGATATAACACCGGGATGCACCAATTGAATATGTTGACTTATAAATTGGGTAAATATTTATTGAGAAAATATATTACTAATTAAGGTTGTAATGATACATTATGTTAAAAAAAGTCACGATTGGCATCATGTCACTATCACAATGCGATCAAGACATGCCCTCCTTCTAATAATGTCAAATTCTACATCATATACGGCATATCTTCCTTCATATTTTCTCCAATGGAAACTGAAGGGATTCGCATAGTGCTTTTCACACACACAATTGTTACAATATGTTGTTTACAAACTGATCATGACATCAGGGTCTAATTTTCAATTTAAAATTGCACTTTTTTATTTGTAGTTATTAAAATTATTTTAATTGCAGGGAACATAAGTCTTTTACAAGAAATGTTCGTTGTTTTACATTATTTACAATTAAAAAGGAACACAAACAGGGATAGGGAATGTAAAATAAATAATCATGAGATAATCAAATCATGAACTCAGTATTGTGAATCAAATCGAACAGTGAGCAAAACGTATCATACATAACTATTATTGAAAAATAGATTGGCCAATTAGGGATGCTCCCACTGAAAAAGTAGGCATGCCTAGTGACATGCTTCAACAACAATAAAAGTAACATTTTAAAGTGTTAAACTGTTATATCTTCTAAAAATCTCAGCTAGTATGAACACGTTGTGTTTTGGACACTGATATGCTGGCCAACCAGCAAGACCAGCTAGACTTCACAAGTTTACTATTTAAACCAGCACCAGACCAGCACAAACCAGCATATACCACCAACACAGACCACTGGGAAATGCTATGAACTTATTGTCATGTCATGTCACAAGTCCAGTTTCCCTTAGCTAAAGTTAACTCTTTACCATGTTCGAGGAAACCAGTTTATGATTTAAGCTTTGTGACTTCCTGTTGGAAGCAGCAATCAGAGAATGTTATGTGTTGACCTGTTATATATAGAGACCTAGTATCAACATGTTGTGTTTTGTACACATATATGACTTTACAAGTTTACTAGTTAAACCAGCACCAGACCAGGACAAACCAGCATAAACCATCAACACAGACCAACATGAGCCATGGAGTTCAGATGGTCTTGCTGTTACAGTATTCCAGCACCAAGAACTGATGTACAACAAAAGAAATCCTCCACCATACATGACCAACAGCTGCATTAGTAACACATGCTCAATCAATTATCCAGTCATCAGCCAGTCATTTTGCAGCAGTGCAACACATAAAATCACGCAGAAATGGGTCAGCAGCATTTGTTAGTGTTCAAATCAAACATCAGAAGGGTAAAAAGTAGCAGTCCCTTAAACGAAATGTATTGATTCAGGCAGTAAGGAAAGAATAGAAGTACAAACAGAAGTGGTTCCATGTTTGTCAGTCAGCAAACAAGAATCTGAGGCCTTTGTGGGCAGAGTTTTAAAAGAATCAAGGGGTTATCGAATCGACAAATCTAGTCTGGTTTATCTCAGTTTCAGTTGCTTTGACAAGCAGTTGGTTGGTTTTTATCTGGTGTGAACAGCCTGAATGTCAGTAGTCGTCTGTTTAAACTTCTGGTGTTGGTGTAATGCTATGTCAAATGTTTCTTGCCATTAGGTTTCTTATATCCTGTTGAGCATTATATGAATACCAAAGCCTATCTGAGTACTAATCTCTTTATAACAACATTCAATCATTGTTTCCTTAATATAATAACATACATTGCTACAAATCAAAATAATCTCTGTCCTTAATTTGGAACTGAAATTGGCATATTTGGTATGAAATTAAAATCACGTAATGCAATTACATGTAATCATATAAATTATGGGCTGGATATGTAAGGAATGTCTACCGTTGCGACGCTGCTGAGGAATCTAAATTGAAGACAGAATTCAGGATGTTTTATAACCAAGGTGGTGATATACTAAAGCGGCTGCCAAGTGTATGTTTATTTTTGCATGTTGCCAACTATGCTAATAGCTCTATTTTTGGCTATATGATAATAAAGATGGTTCCATTTCCCTAATTCAGTAGACATAAGCATTTCATTGTAATATTTTTAGAGACATTTAAAGCCTGTTTTATAGTCAAAGCATGTTTGGCTCATATTACTTATTATTCTACAGTGAAGAAGGACTGAGATTATGCCCATATTATGAAGACGAACATTGAGCACATCATGGCTACAAAGTCTTTTGTTGTAACAAAAATGTATAAATTGCTGGGGAAATTCAAATTGCTCAATGTATTCCTAGCTATTACAGGTCATTTTCTTCTTATGTCTTACAGTTTTACCAGAATGTTTTAACCCTCTTCAAGATTTCAAGAATAACACTTATTTATCGTGTGTCTCATGTCTCGCTGAATAATGTGATATGCAAATTACAGAGTATCAAGGAGAATGTGTTATGATTGCTATTATTCATGCTACATATTTAAGGGGTGGCTTGGTGGACTGAAGAGCAATGCTAGTTTTGGCCACTGGGGAATGCTGTGAAGTCATTGTAATGTCTGTTTACGTTACGTTACGTTTAATTTTCTTGATTTTCAAAAGTCTACAAAACCAAAGTTGCAGTACCCAACAATGGCACTGTTCATCTGCTTTGGCTAGAAGCCGTAGCTTATCCAGGGTTTTTTTTAGATCCATAAACTTTGGAAACTTAGTTTTTCCAGTCAAGACAAGCCAGCTTACACCTCTAATTAGTCAAAGGTGGGATGTGCAGTGTCAGCTTGCACAGTACCCGTGAGCCAAACTCTAATCGACAACAGAGATACTGCACAGTGGTTCTGCCGGTGACAGGCATTTCTACAGGATTCTGCAGGAGTCATCTGAGCCACACCTCTGCTGGCCAGAGGTGCTGATCAACCTTATAAAAACTCCCAATTAAATTTGCTGCATAAGAACTCATTCATGAATCCAATCATGAATACATTCAATACACCATTCCAGTAGAAATTCATTCGTTCATTTTTTTTAGTGATTGCATTTGATTACTTTTGAAGATTTGTCATACTTTATATTAAATTCATTACAATCATTACACCAACGTAATGAACATGTTCCATGTTTGTAGAACACTGTTGCTGCTTAGCTGCACATGGTGTAAACCTTTTGATGTTTCTTTAACCCATAATACATTTACACAGTAGTTATAATGCAACTTAAGTGCCTGATACACACTATAAACCATTCTTGGTTATGGATCTATCGTTTAATACTCTGATTATCTATCAAACTTTAATTCATCTGGTGCAACAGGTTGTTAGGGTACAAAGAGTACAATAACTACAGGATTCCCATAGGTCGGCTTGGTTGGTCTGAGCAGGGTTTCAGTCGTTTTCGTGCATGTGTTCGTTGGTGTATGTGGGGGGTGGGGAGGGGGTACTGGGGTTGCAGGTTGCTTTTAGCCCAGGCACTGGTCGTATAGCACAAACCTGCGGCTGGAGGCGCGGCCCGACGTGGAGAGCACAGCGCAAGCTCTGATGAGTGAAAAAAGAGAGCAGACATCAGATCAGACCTGCTCTCACACTCTTACCAAATATACACGTTATATAACCACCAAAGTCAGGGAGACAGACATGGAAATGATTTAGAATTTGGATAGGATATTTAGAACCCTGTGCAAGCCATTTAGCATATCTCCAGAACAGAGCAAGAGCGGATTGAGATATTTAAGGAACTTAAATTAAGCTGTCTAGTAAGTTATATTTAATATTACTGACCTTAGATAAGTTGTTAGTTAGAAGTTAGAATAATAAATGTGATTGTGCAGAAAGCTTTGAGAAACACAGCAGAATCGGTCTTAAAACATATTAGCCGTTTAGCTGAAAAATACATTTTCAGATTTGGTAGTTGAACCAGAACACACAATCAGTTATGGCAGTTAAAATGTCTAGAACCCACGTGCATCTCTGTAAGGTATAACAGGTTAAAAACACCCAAAATGGCAGCTGCTAATATGCCTGGGGCTGCACATGATCTCTGGGTGTCTTATTACTAGGCACTGTGATAGGTCAGTTAAAGCCATCCATCACTCACCCTCTGGTCTATACTGGGCAACAATGGCCACCGTCTGTCCTGCCCCCTTGAGTGCAGCTGCAGCCTGTTCATGGGTAGCTCCTCTTAAATCGATGCCATTTACCTGCACAGAAAAACACATGGAAAACATTACACTATTGCAGCGTCCGCACTGTATAGTGAAATTCTACAGCATAAACCCAGGGATCTGCTTGATTTTAATTGCAGATTCTATGCTTGCTTGATGTTTTCCAAAAAACAATAATGTGACATCAGAAAATGGATACAAATTAATACCAAATTTGGTGTACTTATTGGACATAATATTAAAAATGGTATAGTGTGGTTCAGGCAATTTCACAGCTTGACCTGTAACTATTAGGACTCCTGCCTGCCCAATAGTGGATATAGCTTTAATTGTATAACATATAAGACAGCCTCCATATGAAAAATACTGCTATAGTAACAACTGTATGCTTAGAAGAATACATAGTAACATGGCACGCATAACCAGAACATATGAAATCATTGTTTTGTTACAATTAATGCTTCAGATAATATAATTAAATGGCTCATTATAAGGTATGAACTAAGCTAAGGGAGGTAATTGTAGACTTCTGATGGGTTTGGGGAGATGCAGCCTAAGTAGCAGCACAGGACACAAGGTGGGACCACCCCCTAACAGGAGGCACACTTGACCCAACGTATTTGTGCAAGAATACTGGAGTCCTCAGTGGAAACCCACGCAGAAACAGGGCAAAAATCGCAAACTCACAGCTATGTCTGAACCTGATAGGTAACAATACTAAACACTGTGCCACCATGTCACCCTATATAACAATAGTAGTTAAAAAAGAACAGAATTCCCATACAAATTACACAATTCTACACATGTAACGACTTATTTTATGTACTATAAAATAATTTGTGTATAGATGTGTATGCTATCCATTAGGATTTGTGGTATCCAAGCATTTTAAAGCAAAACAACAGATGTTGATCTGAAATGGATCAACTTCATGGTTTGTACTTCTCAGACTTTAGTGTAGGATGTAAATCTGAGCAGTTGTCAGTAATAAAATAACTTGAATGAACAAAAATAAAATTGTTCAGTATCACAGTCTTATTTGCATACTGACAATGTTTCCAAATCCTGGGATTTGGAAAATTGAGATTGTGTGCTGCTTTGTGAGAAAGGAAGCACAATCATTAGTACATTTTTAGATACCACAGTCATAATATTATAAACCAATCTGTAGCTAGCTGGTGATATGCTTCAGCATGATGTGGTTAACCGTTCATGAGTAAGTATGTGCAATCTATGATGTATTCTTGCTCACTCAGCCTTACCTGTGTGTGAATGTCTACATGAGTTATGTCCTATGTACTAGGATCCATTTGACAGAAAGAACTAGAGGTACAGTTATTCTTAGTCTCTTAAATCAGGCCAGCACACCATTATCTCTCACCCTCCCAATCAGTTTCTTTCTTTGTCTCTCCTCGTTTCATCTATTCCTTTTTTCGATGTATTCTTTTTTAAATTAAGCTTTCTTCCTCTCATCAGGATCCTGAGCAATACTGGTCTGCTGCACTATTGGTCTGATGTAAACATGGCAGGTCTGAGTGGGGTAGTTATCAGCAGTGTCTGATTTGGAGTGTTCTACAGGCTGAGAGTATCTCATTATGAACCATGCAGGGTCTCTAGGTGTCTGTTTTAGGCCTGTTTGTGATATTTCACAATTAGAAACCTCTCCCAAGGTCAGAAAAAACCCGATGAGCACTACTAATGAGGAGGCTGATCCAAGGTAATCCAGTTGATGCGACTCCAGAAGAATCTCTATTTTGTCTTATAATTTGTCTATTCTATTTGCTTTTATAGAGACACAATATGTGATGGCACCCTCTGCTGATCGACAGAGGACTGACAAACAATAAACAAAATAGACACACTGATCTTTGCTACAGGACTAAGACTTTATAGGCACTTAAAATCCATACATCCCATCCCATGAACAAATAAATAGAGTTGATACTGTAACATACTTTAGTCTTTAGAAAGATTTCCACAACAGGACTGCAGTCACCAGTCAATATTTTATTGACATTTAGTCATTTAACAGACTCCCTTATGCAGAGAGACTTACAACTGATTAACAACAATATTACAACCCCAGCAATTGTGGGTTAAGGGTCTTGCTCAAGGACATAACAGTGATAGTTTGGTAGAGGTGAGGTTTGAACCTTGAAGCTTCAAGTCCACAGTCTAATACCTCTTCACCACTACAGTCAGGGATTTGTTATGCGAAAACAGGGAAATGTCCTCCCTGAACTAATGGGCCCAACACAGACCAATGAAATGCCAATCCAGATCACTGTTCCCCCATCAGCAATCTTCTCATCACTATTATAGTCAACTGAAATATTCCTTTGGATTTCGTTAGACCCAGACTGCCACCAGACTCAGTGATTAATCACTGAATAAAATGTGTTGCCACATCATACCATTGCACACAGCGATCTTAGGCCTGTACATTCCTAACCAGCAATTCGCATAGTTTATACAAGTTTATGATCCAAGGCTGATACTTTTTCTGTGACATGTCACTAAGTATTTAAACTACTTTAGAGTTTCAAATAAATCTCCACTGTGACCACTTCAATTTCAGTTATGCCTGTTTGTGTATAAATGTGTGCCTGTTTGTATTCGACTCTTTATATGTGTACTGTGACAGACTTACTGACAGGATCTGGTCCCCTCTCCTTAACTCCCCGCTGAGGTCTGCCGGTCCTCCTGCCAGAATGAAGGATACGAAGATTCCCTCGCCATCCTCACCACCTACGATGTTAAAGCCCAGTCCCGTCGAGCCCTTATGAAGCACGATCTTCCTCGGCTCCCTGTATGCACACGTCCAATAATACATCAGTTCAGAGTCTGTGGGACTTAGCATCTCTCCTGACCCACAGACAAACGTGTCCTGCGATGTTGTAAACATAAACACTTGCAAGAGAGGTACAATCTCACGAGTGGGGCTGCTGGCTAGCCGCTATGTCAGAAACTGGTGTATGTTCGAGCGCAATGCCTAATGCCCAGTAGGGGACTGTTCTACTTTCAGAGCATTTGTCCTACTTCTCAGCGGTTTTGTAGAGATGGAGATAGAGCAAGCACAGACATGCATGCACGCACACACACATACACACGTGGACACACACACACACACACACACACTCGCATGCATGCCCACACTTTCCACCAATATAGTATTACATTAAACTCATTTTGGCTCATTTGGTGGAAATGGCAGTTTCTGAAAAAAAAAAACATCACAAACAGATCTGATTAGTCCATGTGTTCGGTGACATTTGGTCCTCACATTTTTATTTGAATCTTACATTCTCTTTTACTCTCTGTTACTCTCTTTTACTCTCTTTTACTCTCTCTTTCTCTCTCTCTCTCACACACACAAACAACCACAGACACACAAAGCTCAAAACATCTAACTTATCCACCACACCTTATGACAAGTCAAGTCCAGTTCTACTAGGCTTATTAAGATTTATTTTATCCAAAAGGCCTATGATTGTCCATGAGGTCACAAATGAATCCAGAATAATTTCTAATCAGCTACAGAAGTCACACTGGCTAATTACATTAGTTCTCCAAATGTAAATGCTGTTCAAGTTATAAACAGTCTTCCATGACATGTGGACAAGTTTCAAGTTTCAGAGTTTATTTGGCCTTTGCACAATATGTCAGGAGAACGTGCCCCTCACCATAAGCATTTCAAGGCATGGCTCACTGAAATGCTTGTGGTGAGGCACAGGTAATTACTCTACAGCAGAATTGCACTATTTAACACAACTAAATATTAAAATAAAAATGTGGGTCAAGCAAATAAATAAGTAGTTATTCCATATAAATAAGGGTCCTTAAGAAGGACTAAAGATAATTTAAAGATAATTTAAAGATTAAAAGATAAAGTTTTGGAATGGTCCATTTTTGTAAAAGTTCTGACCTTAATCCAAGAGAAAAGCTATGGAAGCAGGTCAGGTGATTCCTACCAACATCCCAGAGATAAGGCTGTACTGTGTACAGTGTTGTGGTATCAAAATTGTTACACGAGAGTATTGTGTTTACAAAGTAAAAGTACCTGGAGGAAAGTGTTATCTTCTGAGTTTTATGTCAGACTTGCTAAATGCGTGTTTTCACCTGTATTCTCTATCATTAGGGACCTGTAGGGCAGCGTGCATATTGTTATGCACACCCTGCATTTATGAAAACAGATTGTCCCCAAATAATTGTTCATTTTTTCAGCATCCAGATTACAGAAAAGCAGTAAACAGTCATTGCCATCATTGCCCCAGTGTCATTTTTCCTCCTCCGTGGACCACACATTGGACCACAGAACACAACCCAGAAGAATTTATGTTAACGGTTGTGTGTCACTGAGTAGACTGACACAGCCACACCCGTTACCTTTATTCTACTTTAAAGATTTGTGTAAAAATCTGATGACGTACTGGGTTATGTTTATGCAGATGTTTATGTTATGTTTGTGCCTCCAAGGACCTCCCTCTAAGATCTCAATTTATAATCAATTTTGTTTTATAATTTAGATTATTTTTTATTTTTATTACTAATTTGTTATTTATTTTTAACTAATTGTGCTATAATTTAATATACATGTAGTATTTATTTACATAACATCTAGGCCACCCGTGGAGGATGGGTCCCCTGTTGAGTGTTGGTTCCTCCCAAGGTTTCTTCCTACCATTTTAGGAGTTTTTCCTTTCCACTGTCGCCCTAGGCTTGCTCAACTTGGGATTGGCCTTTTAAGATAATGTAATATTGTACAGCTGCTTTGAGATAATGTTACATTGTAAAAAGCGCTATATAAATAAAATTGAATTGGATTGAATTGAACTATTAGAAAATTCTAGAAGGTTCACCAATTTCAAGGTACAACTGTAAGTACTTCAAAGTAAATGCTGCTGTAATTGAGGTTATACAGTTAGATGTAAATATTTTTAACCTCACTTACTTGAGGACATGAAGGCTCTCATCTCAATTTTTTCCTTCCTTTAACTTTCTTCTGTACACACCCCCCACCATTACTACTAAGTTTTGTTCTATCTAGCCCTCTCTTTTTTCTTGGTACAGTATTATCATCATTGCTGTCCAGATTCTCTCCACTCTCTCTGCCAAGTGTCTTTCTGACTCTGTTTATATCTGGGACAGTCTTAATCTGTGGTAAGAGTTCGCTCCAGGTCACGTAAACAGCACTGCACAGATAAGTTTACACATTACACAAATCTCAACATCCTCCTTAAATCAGATTAAAGACACAAAAGCATTTATGTTCTAACTTCATGACAATTTTGTAATCAAAGGTACATACTGATCATGACGTGTATTTTGGTTTTTAAAAAATGGCCAGCTTTAATCAGTATCAGTTGGTATATAATGTCTGGAAGTGTGAAATTTAATTCCCTGTGAAGAATTTCAAGGATCTTGTAGTCATTCATCCTATGTACTTCACTGAAAATATATGTGTATTCATCAACATTTCAATCCATATTAAATAAACCCATGATGGTCAAGCAGAGATACTAACAAGGCATTTTTGCAAGTTGAGGTCAAGTCTCAGTTCTTTTATGGTTAAATGAATAAACTCCATCAGATCTGGCCATAATTCTGCATTGCATTGTTTTATGAATTTAAAACATGCACTGTACAGTTAACTATTAGCAGATACTACAATATCAAAACTGATAAGTTGTATGATCACTCTTAAAAGGCTATTACATTGCAATGTGAATAAACTCACAGTGAAAGTCTCTCTGGATAAGGGCATCTGCTAAATACCGTAAATGTAAAATGAAAGTATTGCTTCATTTTAATTGTATTTTGCTATATTTGAACTCTACTGCTCACAAAAATTATTATGAAATATCCCCAAATTTTTGTGAGGAGTGCATTTATTCTTCACTACAGTATACATGGTGGTGTTTGTGTTAAACATCACCTGTGACTAATTAGTAATTGGTTGTGTGTAGTCCAATATTTTCACGCACAACGTTTTTAGGTGTATGAAAAAAATGTAAACAAACTTTTTTTTCACATTGCTAAGTGACTGACGTGTCCTGGTGCATTTCACCATTGTTGATCCTGCATTGTTTATTGATGAGTTACATGCTCTGGGTGAACTTGTCACTGTTTTGTTATCTGTGGCTGTGGGCATGAGTTATGTTACATGGGGCAAGGGAGGGAACTGAATCGAGCCCAACAAAGAGAAATGAATTAAATATTGCCAATTAAGATAAAAAGCACGATTACATGAAACAAAGGTTGTCCATGAGTCACAAATCTTGGGTCCAAGTCAAGTCTCAAGTGATTTGAAGGCTGGTCTCAAGTCACAAAGTTGAAGTTACTGTATGAGTCAACTCAAGTCAACTTTACAACTACACTTACAAGAAGTTGTGTGTACCATTATACATGATGCATGAGCGAAAACAAGGTTTAAAGTTGAACAAAGAGTGGAAAGGATATTAGCATGTATTTTATTTCATTTGAGCACAAAATATTTTGAAATGAGACAATCTCACATTCTGTATATTGTGAGCTATATATAATAGTAGATTATGTAAGACAAAGTGAGATTGTACTCTTAAAATCGCTCATTACACCAGAAAGGGAGACCCGAATGATACAAATATGCTGTTTACACTCTTACAGTGAACTAAATATCAGTGAAAAAACGGTTCCAATGCAACACAAGCACATATTTTAATAGACGTTTTAAAGTCTACAAATCCGTGGGGTATTTTTTTGGTCAGACAGACGTCTGATGTTTGGTTGTTACCTACTTTCACCACCAGAGGGCACACTCGACTGCACATGTTATAAAGCTCCCACAATTGCTACTCGACGTGCAGTCCATTATTAGGTCGCATTCAAATGCCATGGAGTATTAATAGTAGGGCTTCTAACGTGACAACGTCAATTAAAAGAACAGCCACAACACAAGGCATATAACTGAATAAACACCTCTATAAGCCAGGCTCGACAAAAACTGTATGTTATCATTTAACCCCAAGGTTGGGGTTCGTGGCAGACTCGTCAACCCAAAACATACCAGTGAATTAAAAACAACTTCACAAAAACTTGAAACCTAGAACCCTAAGCAAACATCGATCAAACAGTTTAATATTCAGTATATTTAATTCATTAGGGCAAGGGCTTATGTTTTGAAGATAAAGTCTGTTGCCGGAACAACAAGAGAGTCCTAATTATGTGGGCAGCATTACAGTGAAATAATTACTGTATATCCAAAAACATTTTGCATCTTCATATAACCTTTGTATTTGTCCCTGATACTAACATGCATACTGGATTTCTGTAATATTGCTAATCATCTGTATTGCTTACTGGCGGGCTGCCACCTCCTGCCTGATTTCTCTCTATCTGCCCCTCACTCTGTCCCCTACATTTATTATTGTGACACTTAATACCAAATGGGAAGACAAACAAAACAGAAAGGGCCTACTTTACATTCTAAAAGCCTCTGTCACTGACTAATGGCTACTGAAAGGCGGTATAGATTACACCAAAGCACATTGTTATTTATGCAAACCCACGTACCTCTGTTTCACCATTTTTTTAAGTGCCAGTTGCTCTAAATGCACCCACTTCTTTCATTCTATAAGTAAGTCATAACAACCCCAAAAAACATTTACAAAAATGAATATGTGAAACACAGAGACCTAAGTGTGTTTCTCGAATTACTAAAAGATTATTTTAAATGACTAAAAGCAAAGATCACATGATTTAAAGATTGTTTACAATACAAAACAGTCATACTGACAAACTTCTCTTTAACACCCACATATAAAGGTTATTATAAAGCCACAACATTCATTTAATAACACATGCCAGGGTTATAGAATATAAGACAGCATAACACTGATTTACGCAAATGTATGTCTAAATTGCCAATTTCAAGGCTGACACACAGATGAGAGCCTCCCATTGCTCTTGATAATCTTTAAGATGTTTCTACACCATGACTGGAGTCTATCTGTGCTAAATTCAGTTGACTTGACATGATTTGGAAAGACACGCACCTGTCTATATAAGGTGCAACTGCTATCACTCCATATGAGATCAAAAACAATCAGAGCCTTGAGAAGAAAATAACTTCCTGTAGAGCTCAGAGACAGAATTGTGTGGATGCACAGATCTGGAGAAAGCTACAAAAAAATCTACTGCACTGAAAGTTCTCAAGAGCACAGTGGCCTGCATAAATTTTGAATGACAGCAGTCCAGATTTTTCACTCACAATACCACTCCAAATTGAAGGTGAAGGTGGCTGGCTGTCAATGGCAGGACATATAATGGGTGTTATAAAAACATTTTTTTCTGCTAATCACCTGAAAATGGTTTAGGCAGAGACAGGGTGTGAAGTGAAGATGCCACCTGTGAGAGCTTCTTGTGCTTGTAGGTTAATTAAATGATCTTATCTACTGGTGGTCGCTTTTTTTCATCCAGAACCTGTTCGCTCTATGTGAATTCTCCAAATGCTCCAATGCTCCAAACACCTCCGAATAGCTAGGTCAGAATGGCCTAAATGGCAAGCAAATCCAAACCATCCTGCTTCTCTCAGCTCAATGATGTGTCTATCAGCTGGACAGAATGTCTTCAAGTGTGTCATAGAGGCATGACTAACAGTCAATGATCTCTCAAGAGGTACACTACTTAAAAGTATCCTCTGAGAGCCATTTTAAAGGCAAGTGAGGGAAGCACCTTTACACCCTCTTGTGGTAAGATCCAGTTTCTAATCAGACTACAGATGTATTTATTTGCATATCTGCTTGAGCCACAACTGCATACCAAGTTTTGCAGCAATCCGATATTTGTATCTGGGTGCTTTATATTTATTTTTTGTCAGTAAGTTTATGTGGCAGCACCGTGGTTAGGTGGATAGCACTGTCGTCTCACAGTGAGAAGTCCTTGGGTTTATTCTCAGGCGGCGTGGTCTGGATCCTCCTCTGATTTACAAATATGCTTTTTGAAGTTTAGAATGGCTGACATGATCATGAAGCGCTGGGCACTTTGGGAACGTGACTGACCTCGAATGCACGAGTGAGCCAGAGTGGGTGTGTGCTAGCTGATCTATCACTGCTACATGGAAAACACTTGATCACTGAAGGCCACAGAAGGAAAACAACCTACCTTTCATGGACACACTGTCAATTAATAACACAAGCACCGTGTAAACATTTCTGCTGCCCTTTTATACAGTGATTGGGAAAGAATGTGAATGTTTAGATCTACATTTACGTAGTCCGTCAATGAAAATCTGAATGCAATAAAACAAAAAAAAATTCCTCATTACTAGTGCCGTCCAATGCATGGCATGTTCATACTATGCATGGTATGCATCTGACATAGTACATACTGTAACTGTATGGAATATAATAGATGTACCAGTCCAATCAGCTGCTAAAGTGAAAATGATAATAATAATAACAATATATCTCTTAAATACATTTATATATAGTAAAATTGATTCCAGAAGTACAAGACCCCTTTTACCTATACATTGCATAACTTCATAATATGATTCAGTCTTGTTCTTACACATTAATACTGTGCATACAGGAGTGAGAGTGGATATAAAAAATTAAGCAAACCTCAAAGCTTAACGTGATCTTGGTAACCAGACACTGTCATTTATATCCAGCAAGTTAATCATACCTCTACCCACTTACATATTCTCAGTTTCAGGCTTCGGCTGGACAGGAAACAGCCAGGTGTACCAGCTTAAACAAACAAGTAGATTTCTGTCTCCTCATAGAAAAAAATGGTACTTTGTTTTTTTAAGAAAGTACAACATATTTTGTCATGTAAAATCATTCCGAATCTATCATGCACACAGTAATGGGATAGTCATATCTGTATAGTGTATGCTAGCTATAATTAGCTGTATAGGATTACCATTTACTTATAAATTAAATGGCTGTAAATCTCTACTTTGAGGGTGGTTATTCTGCAGTTCTTTGCATGTATGATTGCAGATCGCTTTTTTTAAAACCCAGAAAACTACTCTACAAAATACAGTTGATATCTCAAAATATTCGACCTCATTTGAATGTAAGGGGTATTTTAAATTACCTGCTATCTAAAATTAACTGTTCTAGTTACCGTTATTTTGACATATGACATACTATGTAATAACTCAGGAATTCGTACACAGGCCCAGTTGATACAAAAAAAGAATTCGAAATGATCAGATATTATATTCGAAACCCTACATGGCTAAATGTTTGAGAACACCCCTATTTATCAGTCGTTCTGTTATTTCAGTTATACTCACTGTTAAAAGGTGCATAATATAAAATAATGATAAGTTCACCCATGGAGGACGGGTCCCCTTTTGAGTCTTGGTCCTCCCAAGATTTCTTCCTTCTACTTTCAGGGAGTTTTCCCTTGTCACTATTGAACTAGGCTTGCTCAATTTGGGATTGGCCTTTTAGGATAATATAAGATTGTACAGCTGCTTTGAGACAGTGCTCCAACGTAAAAAGCGCTATATAAAAAAAATTGAATTGAATTGAATAAGTTAGACTTCTATAGCGCCTTTCACAGAACCCAAGGGCACTTAAAAATAACTAATGAAGGCATTATGTACTAATTTTGATGATGAATGATAGGCCGCCCATGGAGGATGGGTCCCCTGTTGAGTCTTGGTTCCTCCCAAGGTTTCTTCCTACCATTTTCCTCGCCCTGGGCTTGCTCAACTTGGAATTGGCCTTTTAAATAATTGTATTACTGTAAAGCTGCTTTGAGATGATGCTACATTGTAAAAAGCGCTATATAAATAGAATTGAATTGAATTTGGCTGGTTTTTACAGAACCCTAATCTTAATTTAGTTTGAGCTAAATATGCATGCCCATGTAACCACTGACTGACTGCACAAAATTAAAGTTCAACCTCACATTCATGTTACAAAAGGTAGTTGTTGAAGCAAAACAGTGCAACAATTCTATTCCCATGCTTTGGATATACTTTTTTTAGATAAAGACACCAGGGACAAAATTGTAGACCTGCACAAGGTTGGGATGGACTACAGGACAATAAGCAAGCAGCTTGGTGAGAAGGCAACAACTGGTGTCGCAATTATTAAAAAATGGAAGAAACACAAGATGACTGTAAATCTTCCTTGGCTTAAGGCTCCATGCAAAATCTCACCACGTGGGGTAAGGATGATTTGAAGAAAGGTCAGAAATCAGCTCAGAACTACACAGGAGGACCTGGACCTGGTCAAAAACTTGAAGAGAGCTGGGACTCATTTATTTATATTACTCAGTCATTTATTATAATCCTGTGGGGTACGCAAGATCCCCCTGCTCATGCCAGCAAATGCCCAGGTCCATTTGAAGTTTGCCAATGACCATCTAGATGATCCAAAGGAGTCATGTGGTCAGATGAGACCAAAATAGAGCTTTTTTTGGCCACCCACTTTGTTTGGAGGAAGAAGAAAGATGAAAACACCATCTGAACTGTGAAGCATGGGGGTAAAAACACCATACTTTGGGAGACGACTGCACCGTGTTGAAGCTAGGATGGATGGGGTTATTTATAATGTACAATATGTACAAGATTTTGCCCAACAATCTTCTTCCCTCAGTAAGATATTGTTGATGAGATTTGCTCGGTGGTACCTTGCATTATTGTCCACGCTCTGTGGACAGTGTTCAAAAGATCACGGAATGCATACCATTGGTCACCGGGCATGCAGTCATACCCGATGGAGCCGATTTCATATGGGTCATATGGGTCGTATGGGTATTTCGGTCTGGGTGCATATCCAGTGTCTAGTTACAGCAAACTGTCCCTGTGCCTGCTCCTTTTTGCCAATAAGGTCAAGTAGTGTCATCTCTTGTTGTTGTGGCAGATGGACGACCCTGCCCTAGTCTTCTTTGTACTGTTCCAGTCCCTTGAAAGTGATTCCACAGTCGGTTACTGTGTCACAGTATGTTCCAAATGCTGTTGCCACTGTTGTCTGTGTTTGACCAGATTCAAGATGTCCTATGGCTCTCGAAAAAGCTTCACATTCAGGTAAACCATGTTGGAGGGGCATTGTAAGGGTTGGGAAATTGCAGGATGTGCACTGTCAAGATCACGGAATGCTCAGATACTCCTGCACTTTCAGCCTTTTATATTCAGCATTTTCAGCAGTTAAATAAAAGTTGTTTTGGTTCTCATTTACATTATAGAACAACTTTCTTTGACTTGTCGTTTGCTTTTCCGATTTTCTAGTTTAATAAAAAGGATCAAATACTTTATCACTTCCTATTAATTTCGAAATATCCTCTAATTCCTGTGAGCACTATATTTGAACATGCTGTTACTGTAATGTATAATCTCTAGTACAACAACAAAAAGAAATGTACTGTGCTCAGTGGATTACAAGGAATACTGAAATTGTGTGTTCTAGTATAGACAGACCAGTTACTTCCTGCTGCTGATACAACAAATATGTAAAGCCCTACTTTTTTTTAACCATATTCTGTTGAGGCAAGCCAACACACCATCATACCAATCAATCCCCTTTGGTCCTATCTATGCTTTTAAATCATATCAATGTCCTCCAACCACACAACCTCATCCATGCCTGTAAAACACATCAGTTCCCCTCAGAGGTACAATGAAAACATACTGCATAAAACATCCGCAGGATGTAGTCTGTGACATAGAGAGCCATGGGCTGTATCAATATTCTCACCAGGGATCGAGCTTAAGAGAAGTCTTTCTAGGAGTATTTCTAAATGTCTTTGACTAGCTCTGATTATTAAAGTCCAGTGGTGGTCTTCCCAGGGAGGAACACTGGTATAGATTCATGTACCATATTAAATCAACCTCTTTAAATGGCATGTAAGACTTTAAAATGAACAATTTCAGCTGTCAATCACCAGAAGATATATTGCTAGTTAATTACTAATTTAAATATACTATATCTGTGACACAATAGGATTTATCATAGTACAAAAAGATGAGAATACATATTCTCATAGAATACATGCTCTCTCTTATATGTGCATGCTCTCTTTTTTCACTCTCTCATTCTCTCTCTCTCTCTCTCTCTCTCTCTCTCTCTCTCTCTCTCTCTCTCTCTCACTCTCTGTCAGTTTCTTTGTAATTCTGTAGACCTGTATAATCTGTATTGTTAGTCAGTATCAGCTGCTTTCATCTTAATGAAATTATCAACATGTGCAATAGAGGAGAATGAAACAGCTCCCAAAACAGGAATGGTTTAATGGGTGGAGGCCATTGACATTTTGTCGGTCCTCATCTTTTCTGGCTCATTTTTTACTATTTTTGCAGTTGGCTGAGATCAGCATCACTAGTAGTACCATGGTGTGGCACCTGGACCCTACAGAGGTTGCACAGGTAATCCAATTCCTGCTTATCAATATATGCCAGAAGGTTTGCTGTGTCTCCAAGCACAGTCTTTTTCCTGGAGACCTCTGCAGGACCAGTATTTGCTCCGTTTTGCAAGGTGGATCAGGATATACACTTCCAGAGCCATACAAAATGACATCCAGCAGGAAATGTATGTGCATGTGTCTGACCAAACAATCAGAAACAGGCTTCATGGCCTAGCAGCCCAACAACCTGTAGTGGGCCCTGTGCTCACTGCCCAGCACCATAAAGCTCGATTGGCATTTGACACTGAACACCATAATTGGAAGATCCGCCACTGGCACCTCGCAGATGACAGCAGGTTTCAAATGAGCACGTGTGACAGATGTAACACAGTGGAGCTCCACTAAGCTGCCTGCAACATCACTGGTTTGGTGGGGAGTCTGTAATGGTCTGGGGAGGAATCTTCCTGGAAGGACACACAGCCTTCTACAGGCTATACAACGGCACTCTGACTACTAGTACAGATATTCTGCCTGATGTTCTCCCCATTTAGATATAATTTAGATGTGTTTTTAAGCTGTTTATATAATTTTAACAATGTGTTTGAAAGTAGCTAAGATAAATAATGTACATGCACAAAATTGGGTTGTAAGAACCAGACCATTTTAGTTTTAAATTGGAAAAATTAAATTTTTCTGCCTTGCTTTTAGACTTAGTGCGTGTTCAAATGTACTTAACTACACTTGCAAGTTGACGAGGGATGAGTATATCAAGCCTGTTAATATTCTGGATTAAGACAGTCTATCAGTCACACATTACATATCAATTAGCAGTAATGAGATCTAGCTCCAGGGAACTGTGATTCATACTGTATCACTCTTAAGGACCCTTAAGTGTTCATAATAATGAAAAAAAAACGAACATGCTCCTCTCATTCCACTGCTCAAAACATACCATTAATTATCACAGAAAAAAAGTTTTGATCAAATAAAAAACTCTTAGTTCTTATACTGTTTGATCATGGATACAATGATAATTACTGATATTTTGCTTAATAATGTAATGTTGAATCTTCACATCTTGCAGTTTATGAAGCATAGACATTGCTCAAGTGCTACAGGCAAACACCACCCACCAGCCTGCAAGCATCCACCCTGACCATGAAAAATAAATGACTTACAGAAGTAAGTCAACACAAAAATACCAAGGCATGCTGGAGGTTTTGGAGTTAGAAGGGCAACACAACACCAGTCAGGTTCATCCTAAAATATGATCAATACTCTTGACTACTTGAACAAGAATGGCACCATCAACACACCCGGAACACGCCATTTAGACAGCCATTTGACCACTAATGCACATTGCTGTGACTTTTCCAAGACACAAGTGGTGACTTGTAATTTTTTGTCTTTAGGTGTGGCTAGGGTCAAAGAACCAAACTGTTAAGGAAAAACAGAGAGAAAGAGAATATAAAACAAACAGGAAACCAGAAACAAGGAGAAAAAATTAGATATTGACAGTAATATCCAAGCAGTCAGACACACAGACAGTAAAATCATATATTATTCATGTGTAATGCCATTAAAGGAACAGTTGTGGTAAAGCAGTTATATATATATAAATATAATAAGCCCCAGCACTGCCAAGGCCTTGAGCAAGGCCCACTGCTGCAACCTGCAAGGCCGTGTGCTCAATAAATATACACTGTATAAAAGTAAAGGGGGCAGTGATAGAAAGAGAGGTCCATTAAGAAAAATTACATATAAAGCTCCCACAATAATCTGAAAGAAACCACCAGACAGTGCAGTGTGACTCTGAATACAACTATCTTGTATCTATTTATGTGTCTTAAGTAACTTCAGCTGCCATTTCCTTATTCCATTTCATCCTTGACTTCCTCCATTCACAATTGCTGTTTGGTTTAGCCAAGCATTCCCACAAACTGCCAACGTCCTTCCATTTTGAATAACACATCACCAATCATAAAAGTTAGCATTCATGTCCATATTCTTGCTGCATGGCCCAGAGACAGTGTCTAATTTGATGTCTGACATGCAAATCACTGCCATTCCCTCAGCAGCCAATTAGAGGTTGATTTATAATTCACTAAGTAATGCACTAATCATTGAAATTCTAAACAAGCCAGTAAACTGTCATCCTGTGCCAAGGAAGGGAGTTTAGCTGCGGCAGCAAGCTAGTGCAATTCTACAGCCATCTGTGCTACAAAAAGACCCTGACACTAAGTCACACAATCTTATACATACTATATTTATGTAGCAAAACTTTACAACTCTATTAACCACCACACTATAAACTTGAATCAAGCATGAATTTCAGCATGACTGATGAAACGGTATAGATTTATACCCATTTGAAGTCGAACTGTTCTGCTAGATAAAACACAAGGAGCTACAGAGGCAATAAAAGAAATGTAGTTGATTTGCTGAGATTTATAAAGCTCAGACTGTAATCAAGTGATCAAAAAAATCCTGCAAGAATGCAGCCTATGACTTTGTCAACACAAAATCTAAAGCCATGTTTGGGGTTAGAAATTTATCAGACTACCAATCAGGTTCACTCAAATGATGGTTCAAGGAAACAAGATAGTGCTTCAATCTAAATCACGATTTTTGACATCATCAACTCGTAACATAGGTGACTGTGATATTTGTGAGCTTATCTAACATTCACTTTACAAAGCTCCTACTTTATGATTTAGATGCCTATTTAATTACATAATGTGGTGTCTGTCAACTACAGCAGAGACACAATGGGACCATTGATCAACAACACAGAAATGCCTCTAACATACGGCGTTACTTTTTACCTTTATAACTCATTTAAGCTTCATCATCAATAAAGATCACTTCAAAAGAAAACTTGTAATAGTCTTCGAGGTCACAAAAAATCCATGGTCAATTTTAAGCAAATCAAAACCTGTCTTGCATAAGGTGATATTGATTTTAATCAGCATAACACAACAATGGTGTGCATCACAACACTGAAAAAAAAAAATCACATGGTTACATCCCAAAAAGAACACTGGCTGCCTGCAGTTTGCTAAAGATGTCCGTCATTGATGTAACACTAAATATTGAATTATACCTGCAAATGCCTGCAAACTGCAAAAGCCAGAGAAATGTTTAGTTGCAGTTGTTGCTGCACATGGGGGTCACAAAAGACACTAAAAGCAAAGGATTGCATACTTTTGCCACGCACAGAAATATAATATTGGATCATTTTACTCAGTACACTTAGAGTAACCAAATAATAGGACCAAATAGTACAAAACTTGAAATGTTTAACTGTGTTCTCTTTAGATACTGTTCGAATTTGTGTGAAAATCTGTTTATATCTTTATTTCTATATCTATTTGTTCTCTTTCAAACACATCTGAGATTCATAATGATGAATCAGTTTGCAACAGTTGTATTTCATTTAACTGACTGCATGAATTGTAATTAATTGTGTGAGGGAGTCTGAGTGAATTCAGAGCTCAGAACACTTATTTCCAAGCTGAAAAGAAGGCAACTGTCGATTTTTTAAAACGGTCATGGAAATGATCTCAGGCAGCTTATTAAAATCGGTCATTAAAACATTAACAGTAACATACACAGTAACAGTGAAAATCAGTAATGCATTAGTAAGCCTGGAATGTAAACATGCAGTGAAGAAGGTTGTGGGGGCACAGATGGTAGCAGGTTGTGGATGGATGACTCGTGCAGGGAGAAGTTTGTGGGAGGCATCCAAGGGAGTAAGTGGTGAGTAGTGCATGCAGGGGAGCAGGATGTGGGGGGTATACAGAAGATCAGGTTGTAGGTGGTGCATGTAGGACATCAACTTGTGGAAGGGCAGAGTGTTGTGGTAAGTACCTGGTAATGTCGGAGTCAGGGAGGACACCTACGTGGTAGTGAGGGAAAGGGACGGAGTGCAGTGGACTTTTATCAAACTCCACAGGAGAGTAGTGGCGGGGGGAGGGGACACGATCACACAGTTTATTCACAGTGCTGTAAACAGGCTCTGGAGGCCTAAGGAGGAACAGAAAGATGAATGTTAGTGTGTTTAACTGAGAGATAGAAGGCCAAGGGCCCAGCTGTAAAGTTAGTCAAGCTTTTGTTATTTCATGTTCCTTAACACATATTCTGTAGCTTTTGGCAAAAAATACCACATATCAGTATAAAATATGAATATCGCAATCAGATCAGTCTGAAATGAATTTTTGGGGCAGGTTGAGAACTTGTATTTATCCTTGCAGTATTTCAGTCCGTATTCAGTCACCTTGAATATGTAAAATAACCCCTCTCTGGGGGTCACCAAATCAACCACAACATAGTAGATTGTGTGCCTGGCCCGTCAGTGTATAAATTACAGTTGCTCAATGGGGAAATAAATACTTAGCTTGCTATTCTATCCCATCATATTCTATTTCCGCAACCAGATAAATAATGCTCCCTAGTTGGCTCCCAGGCTCAGGCTCAGGAGGCCCAATCTTAGGAATTAAACTCCAGCAGCTGCCTCTTACCACAGACTCACTGGAACTGCTATGATGTATGTATTACACACCTGTACAAATAGAGGATTTACTTGGTCATTTGACTACCTACTCAAATGATGATTGGTTATCACTTATTGGTTATACCACTTACTGGTTCAATTGATTGGTTCAATTATGAGGGTTATGACTATAAATTTATAAGAACTTTCATGTCAATTACTTCTAAAACCATGACACTTGGCACGCTGAGCTTCTGAAACACTATGCCTTATCTATGCTATGCTATGTCTTACCATGCATGGAATGTAAACTGTTACCAAGAGATGTTTTGGACAATAATACTAGCTTTGTTAATAGCAACATACATTCAAAGGCTACCTACTTCACCTGGTGAAAGCTATAACACTGTGAAACAGGGTATGTGTACCTCCTAAACTGTCCTGTCAAACTGTCCATATGTCGCTTTTTAAAACTAGCTAACTCATTCAGTCTCTCTGTATCTATGTATACCACTCTCTCTTATGCTCTCCCTCAATAACTAGCTCTGCTCTCAGCATTGCATTACAACCACATCTTTATGTTATCCTGAAGCCAATTCTAGCTAAAACCACAGTCATGCACAGTGTGTAGCCCAGAAATTACTAATTTGTGTGAAAACTGATCTGTGTTGATTGTGTTTGTGTGGACCAAGGTTATTGCACTTAATTAATACTCCCTTACTCCTGATTTTCATATTTTTTTCACTCTTGTCTCCTCTGTTTTATATGTTTTTGTTTTCTTTCTGTCAGAATGTGCAGCCCCCACAACTAGGAAGGACCTGCAGAGATCTTCACCCTTGTGGAGATACTTTTATTCTCTTTTATTCTCTCACCAGTACATATTCTCACAACCCTGTCTCACGGCAGCAGGAACTAGGACGGGTCAAATATGCTTATTTGCTTATTACAACTCCCTTACCATTTTCTTTTACCCTTTAAGTGCTGCATCTGTTACTACACTTTACCAAACTTCCACACTTAAAAAAAAACTGGGGTTTACTATTGTTAGTTTGTTTATTTGGATTTTTTGTAATGTTGCTATCAGCATCACTTTCCATTTTAGAGACTCACAAGGTTGCACCGAGACTAGTCAGTGCTTCCCACCGAGCCACTGCTCTCCATATATAAAATAGCACTTTATAAAAAAATTAACCAAAATAAAATAATGTACATTTCAAAACTACTCTTAGCAAAATGCTTTGATGAAAGTGTTTGTGAAATACAATGTGTCTGGCCAAAAAGGCACTGAGAAGCCAGGATTCCTTATTTTCAATGTGTACAAAAATAGCAGATCTAATCACTACCAAACTCCGTTGTGAGAATGTAAATTGATAACAATTACATAACTTTATCCAATACATTTCATTTTAAAGCTATAATTGTAGCAGGTTACTACATTTTCTTCAAAATATATACGCATAAAACATGTCAAGTATATTCAGTTAGCATTAATCAAGTGTTTTTTCAGTTGCTATGCATTACTAGACATTTGGAACTCAATAACAAAGCAATGCTTATATTTATAAGTCAGTTCTTTAGTCACCAACTAAATTCAAATATAAGTATTGTACAAATAGTTCAAACCAGTTGAAAAAAAGCAAACCAGATGCTCCAACTTACCAGAAGAAAAAGACCACTAGAGGTCTCTGGTTTGACAGCTATAGCTGTGACACACAAGATGTTATGAAAGTGGAAAGTCCAGTCAGTCTGGACCTCAAGCAGTTCTTGTTTAAGTCATTTACATACTGCTGCCACCGTCAGATGAAAGGAGAAATTGCAACGTACAATGCAACATAATAATGTATTTTCAAGAGTGATGACACTGGGCAATTCAAATCTATGCCCATACCACACTTGGCCCTAAGGCCAGACTTAGGGCACCACTGCATTAGTGGTTCTTCTTGTTGTGCTCTTTTATCATAGCCATGCGTATCATAGCCATCAGTTTGTATATTTTTAGTTCATGTGTGCAAGGAGTTTTTATACTAAACTGTTAGCCATTTTTATTTCCCAGTCCCAGCATTAAACAAGAAGCTCGATGGTCAGTTTATTTCTTGTGCATCTGTGATCTGTTTTGTATTTACGTCTTTTTATTAGTATATGTTTTTAATTCTGTTTTACCATTTATGCTGGGATTTAGGGTATGAGTGTGTTTCTAGTGCCTTTAGTGACTGTAAACTGTATACTGTAAACTGTATACAATATAAATATTAGTACTACTGCACTAAAAGTACAATTTGAGAAAGTTTGCAGTGTTTAATATTTATATTATACTTTTTATACTATTTTTAATATACTAAGTAAGTGAGGAAATAGAGCCAGGTACAAGTCAACAGCCCTAGCCCTTTAGAAATTGCTTCTGTATGCTGTTATTTGTAGACAGAAAAAGTCTGAGTCGCCACGCACTCAGCTTAGAAGATTGCTTACTGAACATTCCTTTAAATAATCATACAGATGTGTGATCAATGCCTTAAGATCCAGAATTGTCAGTCGGTACTAATTACAGCGTAAAGAGTCCTATAAGCATACCAATTACGAGTGCATATGAGCCCAAAATACAGAGCACCTTATCCAAAACAAGTCTCACCTTAACTGGAAATGCTGCGACTCAAACCTGTGGCCCTCCCCATCATCTAAGGAGGGATTTCTGATCAGAGAGAGACAGCAGATCAGCGTGAAAGCCACATAACTAACTCAATTCAACTCCATGTAAGAGATATGTTTAGAGGTGCTCACATTTGTTTCTGTTTCTGAACACATGGAACATGCAGACTTAAAAAAGATACAGACAACTGGACGCACATTCATATGCACAACAACACCTTCTGAGGGCACAGCTGGGATTCAGACCTCAACAAACACAACTTACAAACACACAAACAAACAATTAAGTCCTCAGTCACCGCCACAAGCTCTGTTATCTGCAACACTAAGGGACTTAGTGTTAATAGCTTTAATAACTTTAATAGCACTTCATTAAAGAGTAATAGCACTTCATTAAATAAACTTTAAGTTGTTCTTAAACTAAGAATGAAACAGGTTCATTCTGAAATGCAACATTGTAATTGTAATAATTTGACCATATTAAAATTGATTCCCTTTTCAGCTACTTAAGTAAAGTCAAAACTTGGTGCACTTTTTTACATTTTTTTCATAATACGTTTTATATGCTCCAACAATTTTAGCTCCCAATTTTAGCTCTCCACTCAGTGCAAAATCAGAGTTTATCTGGTCTGTAGTAGAGGATCCTGAAGTCAGCTAAGTTCAAAGGGATAGACCGCTAATCCCAACTATATAGCTCAGGTATAAAAGCCTCAACACACCTGCATTCAACTACCAATACACAACAACCTAGAGATCTAATCTGTCTGTTTTTGAAGGTTCTCTCTACCACACTCTCATTTACATTTACTGCTAATTAAGTTTTTAAGCTAATACACCAAAAAAGTTTAGTGCATGCCAGAATTATCTGAAATAGTCCTCATGCTTTGAACACCTTAGCTGTAAATGGCTGATCCTGTACACAAACCTGTATGGATTATCTTATTATTCAGATGACCAGTGCAGGTTATGATTAATATCAATCTTGTAAAGTTTGTCCTCTACACAGCCATCAAGAGCTGCTGCATTAACAAATAATTAGTCTTAGTTTCATTTAAGAAAAAAATGTAAATGACACTGTAGTTGCAAGTTGATAAACCAATGAAAACATTACAGAGTAATTGTAACTGGTCAATTTAGCAGTTTACGCCCTTCTTAATGTAAGGCAGTTCCACAGTTAGGTTAAACATGGGTGAACCTTTTGGATGTTATCTTGTGCTATAATCTGAGAGGCTCCAACCTAAAATCAATAATAAGACCAATTTTACTGATGTTGTTCAATAATACTTGAACCCTGCATCACATTACTCCATGGCATAAGCCGTAATAAGATACAGAATATCTGTCATTGCTATGTGTCCCATCTCCATATTTTGTGTCTGTTATGACCCATGCCATAACTTCCATAAAACAGCTAATGTTGCTACAAACTATGTGATAACATATTAAGTATATTAGTTTTATGATGCAACCTAAATTTCTGTGATTTTGGAATTTCACAAAAGGTATTAATGCAATTGTAAAATGTCGATGATTTGGTTCAGGGTTCCTGTTGACGATAAATAATTGTCAGTACCATGAGTCTGTAAAACAAAAAAATGTAATAAAACCAAAACTATTTTGTAATTGTCAGACTTAACATTCACAGCAATGAGTTTCCCATTTACAGCTTTTATAGTTTTACACATATTATCAATTTTAGTTGTTTCACTCTGCATCCCATATATTCAGTGGAAATGGTAACCCAGACCAAAGATGTGACTGACAGGTATTACATGCTTATCCCACTGTTAATTGTACATCTTCCTTCCACATATTTTTCTGTCCTTGTCAAACCCACCTGACAACTGACTGAATACATGATCAGTTGAACACACCTGCACCTTTGCTAAACAATCAATATAAGGAATTTTTTTCCTCTTTAATTTCCTCTCAGACCTCTTTTTGTAGACACAAATGAAATTAGTAATGATTGTCTTGACTCCACATTTTACATGCAAGTGAATGTATGGCTACAAACCGCTTTTGAAATTCAGAACTGGCAGTGGCCCACAGTATGAAGGAGCATGTGCAACGCAACTAAAGCATTTTCATATGGTCTATACAAACTTTGCTAATTAGAATTTTTGCATAACGTTCAATACATTAGAATAAGTATCTCTAACTGTTTTCCGTTTCTCTAACTCTCTAAGTTTTTTTTAACTTTCAGTTCCTTTTTACAGTCCCAACTTTCCAGGTGCTCTGAAGGTCCTTCTGTTGATCAGCCAGTTAAAAATATTCCCTGCCCTAAAGTGCCTGCCCATATGTGTCCTCAAATACCCACCAAAACAAGTCAGTACCCACACAGACAAATGGGACTGGGTACCATCTGCTCTCTGAGTCACTCAGAAGAGTTGGCATTACACAAAATGGTGTGAACCTCATTAAAGCTAGGAATAAATCTGCCATACCACCATTAAGATGAACAACTAGGGTTACAATGTAAAATATAGTCAGAATTAGTTGTATTTAGTTGTGTAATATAGTCCAACTTCTGACAACAAAACAACCCACTAACATTTAAACAGGACATTTTAAGAAGAACAACAGGGAGTACGTTGGACTAACAGGGGTGGAAGTGTGTAACACAAGAGGTATAGAATCCCAAGGCAGTTCCATCACAAGCCCTGATGATGTCTTCTCCACTGCCTTTGGGATTCTCACAGAGTGACACACTGGGATAGGGAAGCTACACAGATTCTACCTGTGACATCTGGCAGAGAGTGGGTGGGATTTACCGTAGGAATGAAAAGCCATCCAACCTGTTAATGTCCTCCTCCCCCAACAAGTGGCGTGGCAGGGGCGAATAGCGTCCAGGGGAGATAGGAGGAAGACTGGACTTATACTCCAGAGTCCCATTATTACCAGAGATATGATTATCCATAGCAGGGGAAAATGCTGCAGTAAGATATAAAGATAAATGAGAGAGACAATCAATACTCCTGTTTAAGAAATATTGTAGACTTCTAACTATAACAGAGCCAGTAAACACATTTATAAAGCTGTAGCAGGAATGGACATAAAACATCAACTAGACAATGGGACCATGGTGATGCAGCAGAAAACAAAATGATTATTTGCTGGTCTCACGCTGGGTAGAAAATCTTGGAGGTACACGCAGGGTTCCGAAAACAGGATTTATTCCAAAACAATAGGCAAAACTCGTAAACAGGAAGCCCAGGGTCAACGTACCAGAAACACGGCGAACGGGAACCAAAGGGTGAGACGAAGGTAGAACCGGTAGACAGAAACGGGTCGGCAACAGTAAGTACAGCGATAATTCCATATACAAAAATGCTTAGAACTCCGGAAACCAAGAGACTTAGCGAGGATGAGGTGAAGACGGAGTGAATAAATAGGGTGTGTGATGAGGGGAGTGAAATGAGATGCAGGTGTGTGTGATTAAAACTCGAGTGATGGTGAATGTGTGCGGGTGTGGTCCGCCGAACAGAGCGTGGGTGTGACAGCTGGTTGATAACTTATAGAATCGAGAAGGTACAACACTACATTGTAAATTTCTCTAACACAACTCTCTAACAGCTTTGGAAAGATGAAAAATGAAAGAACCTATTTTGACCAGCGTATCCTGGTCTGGATTATAGGGACTCCAAGTCCAAGTTAATCTAGAAATCAATGCTGGCAAAGGTGCTCCATATCAGGGCCCACCGACATTTAGACTGGTTTTCAATAAACAAAAACATTTACAACAACTGCACCACATTGACTCACATTTTGCACATCAGCACTCATATTTTGCAATGTAAAACCACAGGCATGCTCTAGATTGTAACAGTGTAAGAAGAGTTACTTACAATGGGTAATATCGGGAGGCCCATAGGGATCTGAAAGGTAAACACTTGTGGGCTTTCCCACCTTCAAATACACAATGTCTGACGTGTTCTTCAGTATGGCTACTGCTTCCTCATGGGTCACCTCCTCCAGAGTGTAGTTATTTACCTAAGAGAGATTGTCAGTGTTATTGTCATTTTGACTTTTGGATTATTTTGATTCTCCATTTAAAAAGTTTTGGGTAGTTTTAGGTTGTACTTCCTCTGAGTATGAATTATATATGTCCCTTTAAGAGAGCAACTCCTATTATGCTCTCCTGGACCCCAGCAAGCAGACAGTTATGGCACCTTTGGAACTCTGATTGATGGTTTTCCAATTATAGAGCAAAACTTTCACCATTGATTCCAGTAGATTCTCTACAAGAAACGCCAAGGGGGCTGATGCCAGTATAACTTTAAGTGTTTCTTTGTAATGATAAACAAGTGAGAAATCTCTTAAAAGAAGGAATGAGTCTGGACATTTGAACTTTGAAAATAAATTGATAGCAAATAAGATTATACTCCACAAAATTGCCTGAGCTGAACTGATCTATAAAAAGTCTATCAGGATGAAAATAGAGGAATCAGATGAAATGCCTAAATCACTAAGAGACAATGATAGTGTAAAAACTGCAGACATAAAATCTGTCTGGCGAGAAATTATTAAGGCTTTAAAACACAAAAGCATAAAAAAACTGATGAGGCCTTGTTGATTCAGAAATGTGGGTAATAAAGGGTTAGACAAAGCAAAGGACATATGTGAAACAAACCGTACAAAAGAGCAAACAAGTTGTTGACTTTAATGCAGTGGAATTCAGGATTTATGACATTTATATATTACAATTTTGTAATGTACACCAGAGTAGAGCAATATGGTAGACGTATTTAATAGACTGCACTGTGCACTGAACAATCTGATCCTGTCCATGTCCCATCACTGTCAGTGTGTTTTGGCAGTTTTAGGTGACCATACGCCCTACTGAACAGTCAATGTGTGGCACAATTGGTCAATTTGACATGCTTCTGTTCACGCCCATGAATATGTCACTTGCTACTCAATCACGATAATTGAGTTTACATCTCATTTGTGTAATTGGTCAACTTTCTTTGACTTTTTATTTACTTTTCTTCATAAATGAAATCAAATTAAATGCTTCTTTTTTATTTGTTTTATATTCCTTTTGAAATCCCCTAATTTTTGTGAGCAATATATATGGTGGTCAGGACATTATACAACATATTTCGGGTGCTACATAACTGTAAAACCCGCAGAAGGATTGAGTTTAACTCTAGATTTCTGTGAGAACTCACCATAAGGAGTCTGTCCCCGACCTGTAACCTGCTGTCCTTTTGCGCTGCTCCACCATCGATGATTTTGGTAACATAGATGCTGTTATCACCTGGAATGTGCTGATTCCCCACTCCACCTGCAATACTGAAGCCCAGCCCTGGGGGAGAAAGACATATAAGACAAGTTTTTCATATTTAAATATGTCTAATAAATAAGATTCATGAATTGCAACTTCATTAGAACAAACTGTAATATTAAAATGTTCTGCTTTGTAACAAACAGACTCACAAAGTGGTCCTTTGCATGAATCATGTTGACTGGACTTCTTTGCCGGCACATTATGTAGTGTGTATTTGTTTATGTGACTCTATTTAAAAGCATGAGATAATTAGTGAGTTAATTGGTGTATCTTTTGAACCTTTTGGTCCTTTGATGAGTTTGATCTCCATAACTGTCTCCAGCATGGGTCTCCTTCTGCGTACATAGAGCCGAACAATGGAGCCAGCCACTTTCAGTGCTTCCACGGCCCTGCTGTGGGACACCTCAGACACGTCTACTTCATTCACACGCAAGATACAGTCGTTCACTCTGAGGACGCAGAAAGATACACACATGGTCAGATTGGCCCCTGCTGCAGCATTTGGCACATTTATGGAGATGCCCAGATTGTTTCTGCTTCTGGTATAAGGACAGTTATCTCCTGGGGCATGCTCACATCAAGCAGCTGAGACCCAAGTGAAATAAGACCGCTCTGTCGTACATATTTACTTAGAGTGTAAGCACATATAGCAGTTATGTAAGACAATAGAAGAATAACAACTTTTTTTGTTTTACCACTTTGGTGTTTATATGGAGAGAATAAAAAAAAAAAACGTAGGAAGGCATAAACTACCGCACCACTGGTAAATGTATAAACACCTGTTGCCATCATCATTGAAGCTTAGTGCAATTGTAGAATTGTGTTGTCTGAGAATGCGTCAATATCCCCTCTATTTTAGATTTAATTTCACAAAAGTAAGATTTTGGCAAATAATAACATACACACATTGGACCTAAATGAGCAACCCACTAACAAAGGTAATTATTATGTATTTGTAATGAACACATTGATTTATAATTCAAAGTACAACATGTAAAACAATAATTTAACACATTCTCAACATTTTGTGGCGTACATTTTAAATGAGATATGTGGGCTGTAGATATACAGTGTACTGTGCTGCATGAAATAAATAAAAACTGCTCTTATATACAGCATGTATCATAAACAAATACATACATCAATTTGTAACTGCTTATTATTGATTACTGTATAAAACAAAAGAACATACCCTGAAAAGTTGTTTTGCAATATAATGTAAAGTTGCTATGCTTATTACAGAATTCATAATATGAAACATCATATTAAATTAGAGAAAAATGAAATAATGGTCTCAGATTTTGGTCCCCACAGTTAATGCTTTATCTGTTATGAATCTTGTCACTGCACAATTTACTTGGCATTACTAATGTACCATATTACTTATGGTAGGGTGTACGGTCACCCAAGGCTGTCAAAGCACACTGACAGTGATGGGACATGGATAGGATCAGATTGCCCAGCAGTTCTTGTGGGATCCTCTGCCACTCTTGCTCCAGGGTAACTCCCAGCTCAAGAAGGGTTGAGGGATGCATATGTTGTGGAAAGATCATGGAGCGTTCAAATACTCCAGTACTTTCAGCCTTTTATATAGTGCATTTTCAACATTTTCAATTTACATAAAAGTATAAAAGTTGTCGTTTGCATTATAGAACAAACTTATTTGCTTTTCTATCTTTTTTAATAAAACAGATAAAATGCTTATTTTTCATATTTATTTTGAAACGTACTTTTCACAGCACCTGCACACACACACACACACACACACACACACACACAAACACACACACATTATTTTTCAGCCCTCATCCGCCCCATGATATCTCTTGTCTACATGGTGGTTCATTTTTTAATTCAACTGACATTTTTGTGGTGATTGAGCCACCAGTAGAAGGTATATTTTATTCTACAATAAAATGTTCTGTATATTTACACCAAAATAAATTTGGTGCGATTTTGGTGTGAGACTAAAAAAGCAGACACACAAAAACATACCCATCCATGCTCTCTTTGTAATTATGTTTGTATGTGACAAAAAACCCTCTCAATCAGCCCTTGATCATCAAGACAAACATCACATGAAGTCTTACTCTAATAGGAAAACACTTGTCCAGTGCTGCAACACTTTTCTTCACTCAATCTTCTAATTTAGCTATAATGATCTTGTCTAGTGTGTGTGTGTGTGTGTGTGTGTGTCATGTTGATATAATTATTGTGAGGACCCATTTTTCCTGCAAACATTTTGACGTGCTTTTCTTTATCGAGGCGATCTGCTGATCCCCAATAGAAGAGCATTTAAAAAAAAAACAAAAAAACATTCTTTTAAACCAAAAGATTTGCTTTAAGTTAAAGAGGTTCAAGTTAGGTGGGCATGAAGTTGAACAAAAGATACTCCCACCTGTGGGAATGGGGAAGTCCTCACAATTACAGACATCCACGCACGTCTGCCCATGGTTATTCCCCTAATAACACAGGCTGAATGTTGTTAATGACACTGGAGAAATCAGAGAATACAATCCTCACTGTGTGTAAGTGGGAGTGTCTTTTGTTCAGCAGGTATAACTGCATCATACACTCAAATGCCATCCTAATATGAGAACAGCAGAGGGTCAATGTCTGCACTAACCTGTAGGACTATATTGGTCTCAGGTGACTAATCATCCGGTTTTCAGTTGTCTTCATAAAAAAAAACAATTGAAAGAAGGGCAGCAGTTTGATCAATTTGGTGTCTATTTTTGGAGACAGTACCCACACAAGAAGTTTTCAACATAACTGGGACTCTTTTAAGGCGCAGCTGAGGTTAAAGATGTGTTGTGTGTGTGGGTTTGTGTGTGACAATAATAATGCTATATTTTACAAATGTAATGCCACTCACCGGAGTCTGCCATCTTCGGCTGCCGCACCTCCAGGAATTATCTTGGTGATAAAGATACCAGGGTCATCGCCAATGTGTGGGTTATCTGTGCCCCCTGCTATACTAAATCCCAAGCCTGAGTTTCCCTGAGAACACACAGAAAGTTTGAACGTGCATGAGTACAGATAAACAGCTGAAAAAAAATCACTTAGCTTGTCTCCTTATCCTGTATGTGGCTGTTATAACTCAGGAATTTCACTAGTGATACTGCCGGGTGATATTATGATGAGATTATTACTGCTGGTTAAAATGATATTGACATGGCAATAAATATCATGAAACACTTTACGATAGTGTCTTTCCAGACACATTTTATGGCGCCCAATTTTGTAGGATATTGTAAGAGATCATAATTAATGGTTTAACCCACTTTAGGTAGATAAAACAGGTTTGTGTTCTTTGGTTATTGCTTATTTGTTCTAGCATGAGATCATTTCAACTAAGAAGAATACAAAGTTATTCTATAAGTTGCTTCTAAAAAGTTAGAAAAAAGTATAGGGATCTAGAGTGGAGTGAGTGGGCACTTTTGATTGCTTTTGGCAACTTTACTGGGGGAAATGGCATATAAACTAAGTGTAAAAATGATTAACACTGTAGAAAGTTCAGGATGAAGGTAGATCACTGAGGATGGGAGGTGTGTTTGTGAGGGGAGGGGGTGGGTGGCTTGTGGGGATTGAGGGATATAGAGAATGTATGTTTTTTTCTCAAGCTGTCCCAAAGGATATTGTGGGTAGCAGCTCACCGTCTTCAGGCGCCAGTCTTTGACAGATCAGCACTTTTACCCTGTTGAATTTGACGTAACTTGATCAGACAAGAAAACCTACAATATGCAGTGAACCACCACTGCATTACATAAGCTGACCACTTTTGCTGAGCATAGGGTAAGGGATGAAATGAATGGCTTAAATGTGTCAACAGTTTATAGATATATTGAGCTATGTACCAAAACAAGAGAATAAAACTTTAAAAAAGTACATACAAATTTTCACATACAAAATTACAGTATCTCACAAAAGTGAGTATGCTCTTGACATTTTTGTAAATATTTTATTATTTGATCATTTGGGGACAACATTGAAGATATGACCCTCAAAATAACTCAGTCATTAATGTGAGTACACCCCTAGGTGAAAATGGCCAAATTGTGCCCAACGTGTCAATATTTTGTGTGGCCACTAATATTTCCCAGTACTACCTTAACTCTCGTGGACATGGAGTTCACTAAAGCATAGGTTGCCACTGGAATCCTCTTAGAGAAATCAATGACAACATCACAGAGCTGGTGGATGTTAGAGACCTTGTGCTCCTCCATGTTCCGCTTGAGAATGTCCCACAGATGCCTAACAGACTTTTGGTTTGGAGACATGCTTGACCTTTACCCTCAGTTTCTTTATCAAGGCAGTGGTCACCTTGGAGGTGTGCTTGGAGTCGTTATCATGTTGGAATACAGTATATCACAGTACATGTTGGCATTCATGTTTCCCTCAACTAACTGTGGCTCCCCACAGCTGGCAGCACTTATGCAGCCCCAAATCATGATATTCCCACCACCATGCTTAACTACAGGCAAGACACATGACTTTGTACTCCTCACCTGGTTGCTGCCCCACAAACTTGGCACCATCTGAACCAAACCAAGTTTATCTTCTTGATAAGATCTCGTCTCATCATACCAGATGGAATGGTTCTAGAAATCCATGTCCTTTGTAATCGGCAACTTGTTTGCGGGTTTTTGTGCACATCGTCTTTAGAAGAGGCTTCCTTCTGGGATGACAGCCATTCAGACCAATTTGATACAGTGTGCGGTGTATCTGAGCAGTGATAGGCTGATCCCCCCCACCCATTTAACCTGTGCAGAAATGCTGGCGGCACTATTTTCAAAAGCCAATCTCTGGATATTTCACTGAGCACATGCACTCAGCTTCTTTGTTGGACCATGGCAAAGCCCATTCTGAGTGGAACTTGTCCGGTTAAGCTGCTGTATGGTCTTGGCCACCGTGTTTTTAAACATATCTTCAATGTTGTCCCATAAAAAGATAGAATAAATTATTTTTAAAAAATTGACGAATGAGTCATTTAGTGAGACACTGTAAATAACACCATTTTGCAGAGCACTGGCACATCACCAAATCTCATCACATCTCCAGGATGAATATTTCTCAACCGATTTTTGAGGACAGACCAAAAGAGGCAGTCATCCATTGTGCTATAACCTCAGTGTCTTTATTGATAGACCTCAATGCACATTTTTATAGACAAACCCTAACAGTTACGTTGCAGAAGACTGACATATGTTATGACAATGCCTTTAAATATATATTTCTAATACCCTCTCTTTTTTTTACCTCTACTTAAGGCACTTGACCCACTTTCTAGTGCATTAGAGAGCAGTCTCCCATACTGGCAACACACACTCACCACACAGTTTTGTTTTCCCCCAAGTATTTGTTGTGCATACAAACCATGACTCAGAACTATTTACACTGCAGCAACCAGTCCAGTTCTTGGCTAGTTAAAAGCATTGCTAAGAACCTCACCCAAAATCAAATTTGATTAAAAGTAGCATCTTTGAATGTAATCTTTACTTCTCTCCTGAGACTTTCATCCCTTTAAGGGATAAGCATGAGATGGATGCACTTTAATTGATTCTCCGGGTGATAAACAGCCAAACAGCCCAAGAGATTGGAACTAATTACACTCGCTCATACAAGCTGTGAATATTACAGTGCATGTGTAAAAGGAGGAAATGCTCAAGATGCTGCTGCTTCACATAAACTTTTGCCTTGATTAACTGGCATGTAAGGAGATTAGAGATGGTTCCTGTAATTATAGTACTGCCGGCACAGCATGCTGAAATCGAGCCGAGTGTAAAGCAGGACCAGAAATAAGATGACTGCATGGAATGGATATATTTCCAGTGGTAAAAAAGAATAGGTTATTATATTCTTGTATCTTCTTGTAAGTTTTCCAAGACAGTAAGTAATATGGCTTACATTATTTTATATTTTGTGTCACTAGTTTTACTTGTTAAAAAAATAATTATTCAGGCACTGGCATTTAGATATTTCATTGAAGACACTCATATGTAATTAGGTGTGATAGACATACAGCACAGGGGTCAAATCTGGTCCTCAAGCCTGCATGGCTATATCTGGGAATTATCATAATCATTCTTGCTGGTGCCTTGCCTTGCCGGTGGCACAGTGTACAAGACATTAACAACCCTATATAGGGCATAAATTCATAATAGGATCCACAGACACACGCACCCGGTGATGCTGGAGCTGTGAATCAACCATGCTAAGTGCTAATTTTTTTCATTCAGCATTAGATTATAAGCATGAATCTACAGTGGTACATTGTTGTACATTGACAAATACACAAATTTTAGAATTTGTAATCCCAGGTGGCATGGATTCTCTTGTGCAAAATCTGATGGTCTATGTTATTTCTGCATGATTTCACAGTACTCCAAAGACCATCCTGTGATGATATTAAATGTTTGCCTTTCTCAGTCTTCAAGTGCACTCATACATGCTCAATTGGATTTAAGTCCGGACACTTTATAAGAAAATCCAAGTCAGTAAGCACTTCTTTTTCTTCCTTCATCTTCAAGTAGTTGTTGCATGGCTGTGAGTTGTGTTTTGCGTCATTATCCTGCTGCAGTATGAATCCTTCCTCACAAAGATCCAAACAAGCATTTTGATTAACTGCCTGCGAGTTGCTGCTTGTTTTTCAACATAATCAAAGTATTAGAACAGTGACAGGTAGTACAACGTTGCACCAATGGGGGAAGAACCAGTGTTGGTGCTGCACAGTAAAATTATTTCTGCCTGTCTGTCTGAACTTTAGCATATTGTCCCCAGGATATTGCTTATGGTTTCTTGCCAACTCCCTGAAACAGACTAGTAGATGGATTGGCAATTCAACACTCGCCCTAGGTGTGAGTGAGTTATTGTAGGGTGCCCTGCAATAGCCAGATATTCTGCCCAAGGTAAATTCTCACTATGCTCCCACCACAACCAAGATATGGATAAAATGCATTAATAAATGATGATTTAGTGATCGTAAATACTGATGATTCTACTATGTGTATACTGATTATATATGTGTAGTGAGTTTGCTTATATTAACATCTATTTCATGCCACATCTAAAAGAACGTGGTCCTTGTTGAACATTTCGTCCCTGAAACTGGAGTTTTAAAATATGTAATAGAATATTTCCTGAGATGGAAATCATAGAACTACTGTTCTGGAATTGCATTTGGACCAATAAATAGTTGCTAGTATGATTCCATGTATCCTTCCAGATGGCAAAACATTTACAATACACTACGATACAGTAAATTGGTGACTATGCTGCCAGTATGTGATTTGTCTGAGGTGTTCAAATATCTATATGGATGTTTTCCAGAAATTATTAGTGATCAATCATGCTATGTAAGCACCATAGTCATTAGTTGAAATTCCAGTGATAGAAAGCTTGGAAGCTATAACCAAATTAAGAATTAAGGGTATTCTGAAAATCCTAATACTTTTAGTTCTTGACCTTGTTCTTTAGATCTTTTAGACCTTTATTGTACCCCGTGTCTTGAAATACAATGTCTTAATCTGCCCAAACACTCTTCCATATTTAGCTTTATTATCCTACTTGTTTCTGCACATAGGAATGGGCAACCAAGATCTACTTATTCAGACTCTGCCTGGGTGAAAGTCATGAGTTGGTTTTTGTGATTAGGTGCTGTGTTTCACCACCTAAATAATCATGTACAGTTTCAGTATTCAGCAATTATTGTTTAAATATGCGGGCAAAATTTTTTTCAAACAGACCTTTCGATGTCCAAATTGGTTGAATATTGAAGGTTCAACTTTTTCAACTTCAGAGTGGAAGAAAATTGTCAGTCAAAATGACCAATATACTACCATTGTTATATTAGTTCCGTTACGATATGTGGTAGGACCCAAGGATGCGGGGACCGAGAAATCCCACGGTGTATAATAATAATGGGCAAAGGATATAAAAACAAACTAAAAGGGGGAAAAGGAAGAGCAAAAGCTCCCGAACATAAGGAAAGCAAGGTAAAAAGGGCGTGAATTCCGAGGTTCCACTGTATTTACTGTGTGTTGCAAAGTGCAGGATAAAGGTAGAAAATAGCAGAAGGAAGAGAGGACAGCTGCATTTTAATGGAATTTTATCTAAGCCTCTCCCACATGACATGTAGGCAGAAGCTCTCAGCCTTAAGAAGCCAGCCTTTGTCAAATCAGCACTTGGTTTGCTGCTGCTGACATTTGCTATTGTCGCTGCATCATATCCAGACCTGTGGATCCAATTACTACCGTCAAAATGTCACCTACAGCCGGCTATCCATCACACCCACAGCCCACCCAGAGAGCTTAGTCCTGTACTTTACATACACACACAGTGGTCCAATTAAGAGTTGCCTGCTAAAGGATGTCACTTGCAGATCATTGCTTAGGGACATAGCTAATATACAGGTGGAACAAACTTCTTATTCCATGAGCATTTGCGAGAAAAATAAGATATATTTTCTTTAACAATCCACGGAAATAGCAAACAGCATTTTTACAAAGCAAACAGCCTTTTTATCCAGGGAAGAGACAGTGATCTGTAGGGAAGCTTCAGAAGGCAGAGTTTTGGTTTTGAAGGGGGAAGTTTTAATCCTGAAAATATGAATGGATTTTAATAGATTCATTTCCATTAATTTGAAATAAATAATTATATTAATATATTTACCGACTGCTAATAATTCATTGTGGAGATGACTGTGTATGCTGCATATCGAAAGACAAATGATGTCAAAAACCTGTATATGCCACTAAAATCTCCCCTTTTAACCTGCCCAAAGCACCTGGCTTTTTAATCAGACTATCTGTATACTTGTATTGATTTTTGTCTCCTTCACTCTACCTTTCAACAGTCAGTCCAATTAAATTGTGCAATGGCTCTTAAATCTTAAATAATCTCTGACTGACTTAGTTTCTTGTGCTAGTAGACATATGGCAAGATGTGGCAGAAGGTCATTCTACCTGTGATTTTCTCAGGGAAGGAGAAAAACACCAGTATGGCAGACCGGATGGAAATACAATTGCTTAGTACACTCGTAAAATAGGAAATCACCCCAGGGTTCCATTTCATCATGACCAAACTTAAGACAACCATTCTGAATTAAAAAAATAAACCACCAAAAATAACAAAACAGAAAAAGGAAAAATGCAAATAACCCAAAAAGACTTCCCATCATGCAGTTTCACACAAATGGTAATGTAATCTGAATTTGTATATCATGATATTTTTCTCAAAAGGACTCACCCAGGACTTGTATAAATGACTAAGGGATATATGCACGTTAGCAAAAAAAAAATTTTTTGCTGAAACTTACCCGCTCTAACGTAATTTCTTCAAATTCATATTCGATTTCTGTTCCATTGACCTGAAAGACAGAAAATACCCAGTTAGATTTTTGTACCTGTGTTTGCATCTGCATGAGTGAGTGATTTACACTACATGTCCAAGTGTTTTTGTAGACGCCTGCTAATAAATGCATTCAGCCACAAAAAGTTGCCAGGTGTGAACTAGAGGAGTATAAAGCCCCCCAGCATTGAGCTGCGGAGCAACTGGAATGATAGTACACCTTACAGTACTTTTGGAGTGAGGTGGAGTGGTGATCATCCAATGTCCTGAGCTTACTAATGCTCTTTTCAGTGAATGCAATCAAATCCTCACAGCAATGCTCCAATATCTAGTTGAATGCCTTTTCGTGACAACAGTTACTCCAACAAAAGCATGATAAACAATTTTACTAACCTTGATTTCAGAATAAACAATAAAAGAGCATTTGTGCAAATGCATTTGCCCATGGTATTTGTAACTAAAACGCAGAAAAGATTATCTTCAAAGTCTGAATTCCATTTTAAAATCAAACTTCACATAGATATCACAGCAAGGTACTGAACGGTGTTCTCTGCTACTCAAAACACAATTAATTCTGTACAAGATGCATTCTTGTTTTCCATTCCCTCCAGGCAGCCAGCAACTTTAATGGCTTCAATTTGAACTTTAATGGCTTCAATTTGAACGATACGTTTTATCTGCCGTTAAAGAGAGTCCTCACTCCACTGCTCATCTGATCACCTTACAGATAACATAACATATACAGCACTACTGGCCATGCACAGGTTAAAACGACTGAAAGATTGAATAGAAAAGGGAAGCTTTCTGAAGTTACAGTCACAGATGTAAGTTAATGGTTCCTTGGTTCGTGATTTCTTAGATGTTAATGGTCCACATCATTTACTTTTTTATGCATTTGCTGATTAAATATTTTTCACATTAATGATTATTAATTACATTTTGCTTGCTTGTATTTAAGACTGTAAAGCTATATTAGAAACGTATTTCTTTAAAACGTGCCAAATTGCAGCCTTTTCATCAACAGCCACACCAGTGGAAAATATAAGCATCAAGAAAATGCATTTATTACATTTTAATAATTCAATAAACTGAAAAGCAAATGTTGAATCAGAGAGTCAGAGCCAAGTGCAGGGAAGCAAGACAAGGAATATACACTGCTCAAAAAAATAGATAGGACACTTAAACAACACAATGTAACGCCAAGTCAATTATACTTCTGTGAAATCAACCTGTCCAGTTAGGAAGCAATGCTGCTTGTGAATCAATTTCACCTGCTGTCATGCAAATGGAACAGACAACAGGTAGAAATGAGAGGTAATTAGCCAGACTACCCCTATAAAGGAGTGGTTCTGCAGGTGGTGGCCACAGACCATTTCTCTGTTCTCATCCTTTCTGGCTGATGTTTTGGTTACTTTTGCATTCTGTCAGTACTCTCACCCATAGAGGTATCATGAGGCAGTGTCTACAACCAACAGAAGTTCATACAGGATGGAACATCAATGCGAGCTGTGGCAATTTGGTTTGCTGTGTCTGTCAGCACAAAATTAAAATACAATTTAAAAATGTAAGGTGTCAATGTTGTGTGCAAAAATTGCAACAAGAAATATAGTACCGATGTATTGCACAGAGTGAATAGTATGAGGTAGTTAAAATAAATGAGCAGCATTTTAGTGTTAAACAGTCTTATGGTGTATGGAAAGAAGCTGTTTCAGAATCTGGCTGTTCTGCATCTGAGATTCCGGAGCCTCTTTCCAGATGCCAGTAGTGAAAACAGTCCGTTGTGAGGGTGGGACGGGTCTTTGTAGATGTTTAGAGCTCTGTTCAGACAGCGGCTTGTTGCAATGACCTGAATGGGTGGAAGTGATCTCTTCACCACCCTCTGTAAGTACTTCCAGTCAGAAGCAGGTTCTACAGGCTCCTGCCCAGACTGTGATACCACTGGACAATATGCTCTCTATGGCGCCCCTGTAGAAGGAGGAGAGAATCAAAGGAGGGATCCTCCACCAACGCCAATGTCTCGTTCCATCCACCAATGCCATGTTGCACCACAGACTGTCCAGGAGCTGACTGATGCTTTAATCCGGGTCTGTGAGGAGATCCCTCAGGAGAACATACGCTGCCTCATCAGGAGCATGTCCAGGCACTGTAGGGAGGTCATACAGGCACGTCGAGGCCACACACACTACTAAGCCTCATTTTAACTTGTCTTGAGGAATTCTACTAAAGTTGGATCAGCATATAATTTGATTTTGGGTATGATTTAAAATCCAGACCTCCATGGGATAATAATTTTGATTGACATTAATTATTTTTAGGTTATTTAGTTCTAAACGCATTCCACTATGCAATGAATAAAAATTTTCAACTGGAATATTTCATTTATTGAACTTTAGGATGTGTTAGTTTAGTGTTCCCTTTATGTTTTTTAGCAGTGTATATCTATAGGGAGAGTCCTGCCTGTCACTGCCACCTGATCCTTCTGATCACTGGGACCAGTCTAACATGGTCTACATACCAGAGCTAGTCCTCACGGTACCTCAGACAGTTGCGGTCCTGGCCCGAGGGAATGGTACGCCTGTGCCGATTGATACTGGTGCTCATTTCCGCTGATGAGATGCACCTGCTCACTCAGGTATTCAAAGCCCTTCGTGAGCAGTGTCACTTGTCTCATCCTCGCCTCAAAATGGTACTTTGTAGTGTCGTGGTGCCAGGTACAGTGATTGGTAGCGCATTTACCCAAGGTATTCAGGGAAAGACGTTACTACTGTATATTTCCCCATAACGGGAGTTTAACCCTGGACCCAAAGGTCTAAGGTAAATTGTTTGTTACGGTCACATTTCTGTGTAACCGGTTCTCCTTATTTATATGGTTTGTACGATTTCCGGTTTACTGATGTCTCTGTTTTTAAGCGTTACTATTAACAATCGAGTGTTCCTTTTGCTGCTTATTTGTACAGCTTCTTTCTTTAGTTCGCATGATCCCGACTCGCCTCTAATATGCCAGCCGTGAGCTCTAATTCCTGTATTTGTTTCAGAGCTGATTCTGATTTATGAATTAATTCTTCTGAACCAGCATTTTTGTTTTCACTTCTCTCATTCGCCACATTGCTCCCTTAGATTGTTTCTCTTTAGTGTGTGTGTCTGTGTTTGTTTAATTTCGAAGTGTGAAGTGTGCCAAAACCTTTTTGAAAAGTTCTAACTTTTGTGACCCTAATTTGAATTTAAATTAAAGAGATATTACATGGGGTAGAAGATTTCACAGTCATTTTTTATTTAAATGAATGATTAAATAAAACATGTTCTTTCACTTTTCTTTAAATACATCGTGATTATTGTGAATCTGACTGTTCCAAAACTTTATAAGTGAATCTAAAAACTAAATTGCATGCTAATCGTGGCTGACTGGTAAGCATAATTATCTTAAATTACCCTAAAAATAACACCTACTGGTCAATGAACATAATATTGGTTTGACCAATATTTAAAACAGTCATTATGCTGTTTATTTCTTTCTAGTGAGTATGTTTAACTTTTACTTATTTTGGAAAATGTCACATTTCAAGGACCTGAATAACAAGTATGGTACACATGATTCATATGTAAAGAACATCCATAAAAGAGACAGGTATGTGAGAACAGCATGAGGATGAAACATTCACTGAGAGAGAGGGCAGGATAGAGAAATGCCCTTCGCACACACACTTAATGCTCATGTTGGCTGATGTTTTAGTAATTAGTGGCATTTAATGGCTTTTTATATTAAGTAACAATGTCATAAATGAGATGAATGCTTTGTTTGGATTTATGACCCTCTGGAACAAGGGTGTCCTGACTACAGTCCACAATTCCACATATGACCTACCAAAAGATTTTAGCTGGCTTGTATGATAGTCGCCTGCTTTTAGTTTTACTTTTGTGAGGGACCACAAAAACTTTTTGACACAAGTTCATTTAAAATAACGGAAAAGCTTTACGTTGGAAGGCAAAAATACTGTAGATTTCTTCAGGGGTTTCATACAGCACTTTATCTTCTAGCGTTAAAACATGAATGGTCTACCATTTCATGATACTGCTTTGTGTATTATAATAAAGTTTTGAATGTAGACAAACTAGCAGCCACACATTTGGTCTGACATGCTAAGCACTGCCCCAGCACACTAGGAACTTCTGAGCTTTGGAAATGTCATAGCAAGGTAGGACAAAAGAACACACAAAGTAAAATAAACCTTGTAAAAGGCTGAATGTTCCCTGATCTTGAAAGTACACATCCTGCAATTTCCCAGCCCTTGCAATTCAAACGATTTGCCTGAATGTGACGCTTGGAGAGTCATAAGACTGAAGCTGGTCAAACATTTAGCAGACTGAAAGGCTAAGTATTGCCAGTCTTGAATACCTAAATATCCATGTTATTTGGTGTATCAGGACACTAAATCATTGTATAAGTAGTTTTATTTGTTTTGTGAACATTCTGAGTAAGGTAGTTTTCTTATTGTTCTGTGGTTCCAGGTAGCCAATTTAGACAAAGCTAATCAGAGCAGATGATAAGAACCTGGAAGCACTCTCAAAAGGATCCTGCTGCATTTGTGGATCCATGCTGTGATAACAGACAAAGGTAAACAGCTTTTAAATTAAAGTCTAGCAGCATCACTGGACAGTCTTCATCATCATTACATGAAATTTAGCTCTTATGAGCTCTCAGAAATGACTGACAAATCAGAAAGACAGCTCACACAATCACCACATTACAAATGCCTTTAACATATAAAAGCATGGTACTCACTGATGAAGTGCTTATATTAAACAGCTTTACATACAACATTGTTTTTGCAGTAACAGGGCTCACATCAGTAATGCTATGTGGTGATTTAGCTGGCTGTGTCCTTGGGGAAAAGTGATTTTATGCTGTGGATTGGCTGCAGCTGCAGTGGGGAGAACAGAGCCATCTAGACTGCAGGCTTATACAGGTTGATATTAAACTGGTGAGTCACGCTGTATGTGCCCATCATTTACACCAAGAAATGACAAATGTAAGTAAAGGTACATTTAGAAACCCTGCCTAAACATTCAAAAACTCTCCCTACATGAGGACAGATGCTTTACCAGTGAGATATGCTCATATAGTTACTGCACAAATTAGCTACTCCTCAAGTATTTCTCTGTGACCTGCCAACTCCATGCCAATAAACAGGGCTCTCTTTATTTAGTACTATTGCTAAATATCCAACTGTACTTGGATGAACAACATGTACACATCAGCACTGAAACGAATCTGGTGGTTCTCCTTACATCCCATGAGAGCTCCTGTGGTTACAACACAGCAAGCAGCAACCCCAGCAAGCAACAACCCCAGCAAGGTTTCAGCTACACTAGTTCAGATTCTATCACAGGTCTAAGAGTTCAACCTAGATTTCATTTTTTGACATTGCTCCCAAGTTTGTTCACGTAAAAGGGGAAAGCCACATTAATGAGACCATCATTATCTATATTCTCAGCATAGCCTTAACATTGACAAAACAATGAAATAATACTTTGTGTTGTGTTGGTATGAGTGAATCAGGAATTGAGGATATTTACATCGTATAGATTTACTGGCCACACAGACACAACTACAGTTACAAGTTGTAGGTTATTTTTTCCATGCAAAATGTACATTTATTATTACAACACATTACAGAGAGCAAGTTAAACTGATACAATGCTACAGTGTTCATTCACATTGTGCACTACTATGTGACTATGGCAGTGTCTGGTCAGTGTCCATTCCCGTCAATGACCTGTTCCACTAAAAGTAATATGGACGTTAAAGGGTTCATACCTGTACTAGCAGAAGTGTAAAACTGCAAACAGTACAACACAAATACTGGATAAAAGACAATAATACTTACATAAGGTACTGACTCCAAAGTGTCTGTGTTAACTATAATTGGTGCGGGGCTTGCCTGGAAGAGAAGAGAAAGATCAATCATTGTGTGTTAGGCCGATGAGTTAAGGCATAAGACCTGTCCTACTTTCTATTAATGAAGTATGTACTGCTTGCATATAAACAGTCACATCACATTGATTACCATCATGCCAAAACAGCAAACCTAGCAAATGTAATGCTCTTAACACACACCACCAAGGCTGAAAAAGAATGTGTAGTTCTCCAACCACTGAATGAAACAATAGTTATTTCCCATACTTTGAGGCCAGTCAGCCTGTTTGCTAACCAGACATTGGCAGTGTTCATTTGATTTGACCAATTACAAATTATGTATTTTTTCTATATTACCATTTGATGACAACAACCTAAAATTCAATACAATTTTAGCCTACTAGATGTGTTCAAAACCATCTCAATTCTAAGTACTTATGTTATCTCAGTTCAGTGTCTATTTATCACTGTATGTACAACTTCATGTCATTCTATAGGCCTAGCTTCTGTGAAGCCAAAAAAAGAGCTGTCACAGGTTGAACTATTTGTAGACATATGAATCACACAATTTATTATTTCTTTTAAAACAGCATATATGTGGTGCTCTTGATTTGCACTACCATCCCAGGTGTACTCATAGGTTACAAATTACAAATCCCAAATACTGTGTAGCTTAAAAGTCAAAAGGGTATTTTTATTCTTCCATACAATAAAAATGCAGCTACGTACCAAGACACAGGTAAGACATAGGACACATTTGTGGGTGTGATTTATTATTAAATGGGGTTTAATGTGTAACATGGCAGTAACAAACACAGGATGTCCTTCATGATAGCAAATGTATGCCCAACACCGGTATGAATTTGGAAGTTACAGTACATAAATGTTACGAGATGTGGTGGTTTTTGGTAGGACCCAAGGTGGCTGGGTGGCCACTCTAGCCAGAGCGTGTCTTATTTCGAGAGGGCAGCCGACTAGAGTGAGGCTCAAAAGAGCGCAGAGGGCACCGAAGTGCCAGGGGGCGAGCGTAAGCTCGTGTGCACATTTGGCGTGAAGAAGCCATGCCAGGGCGTGTCCCATTCAAGACGAGCAGCTGGTGCGAGGCTCATTGAGTACTGACAGCTCAGGTGTGCGAGGAGCGCATGAATACAGGACGAGAGACCCTCAACGCGCCCCCAACATATTAAATACCTCAGGGGTTCCCCTGTGCATGTCCATTGGCATTAAAAGCCTCCAGAACGTTACCACTATCCCTAAGGGTGCGCGCAAGGGCACGAGCCAATAAATATTCTGTACCGTGATCCAGTCTAAAGACCTGATGAGTATTTTTTTCCAGATGGTCCAACCCTAGTTATGATTATTGAAGGATATAGATAGGAAATTGAAACAAGACATATAACCTTACATTGAGGCATACATATAGACATTCAATATAGCTTAATTAAATTTCAAACATAAAGGCCCCTTCAACCTGTACACATGCACATACAACCAGACTACATAGCATTAGCATTCAGTGGCTGCAGTGCCACAAAGCCAAAAAAGGCTTATGTATGAGAGAAAGCATTGCTGAGAGACTAATCAATGCCACAGGCAGAGACTGCACACTGCTTCGGCTACATTAATGAAAGCCTCAAGAGTTGCTGCTTCAATCACAGAGAGAAGAGATCATACAGCACACCAGGAAATTAATTAAGAGTGTCTGTTCCATCGATGTAGTCTGACGAAGACACACACACCCACACTCCTCATAATTTTTAAGAGTCTTATGCATACACAAGAAAGCCTTTCATTTCCCACTTCAGGTTTTCAGGCAGAGATACAAAAAGTGCAGCATCAGAAGAGTCACAGAACAATGATATAAGGCACATCTCGGATGCATTACCTTAGTCATTTACTGCACATCAATGCATGCTGAAGTCACAGAGGAATCAATTGCTGTTAATGTTTCTCTGTAAATGTCTTTAAAAACTACATAAAAGCCAACCAAGGCCATGTCACAAAGGGACCAATAATACTGCCTTACATACAAACTAACCAAACTAAACAAAACAAACTGCCTACATCACATCACAGTAATTTATCCGACCAGTCTGTGCCCGTCATCTGTATATGGCACAACAAATGTCCATGCCCTTTTTGCAGATGCTACAGTAAATCTTATAAAAAGCTTAAATGCAATGAAAGTGGATAACATTTAACAACTTTGAACCTGTAAAGAAATATCCAAATAGACTGAAAAGTTACAACAGCAAGCCTAAGCAAGTCATCCACCCTGACAGAAGGAATAAACTAGTAACCTGCCTGCATTTAGATGTATATTAAAACAATATAACACTAATACAACATTATGTGCAGTATTTAAGACTACAGTAAACGTAATATTACGCATTCTCAACAAAAACATACATACAGATTAAACCTGCGACATGCAGGTTGAGTAGGTTATTGAACATCACGAGATCAAGTAAAACTCCTCAGCACTACACACCATCGCTGCACATAACTAGAAGGCACTAGAACTCTTTAATGTGTAAGCTCCAAAAGAGCATCTCTAAATTAACTAACAGTTGAAGAAGAAAGTACAAGAAACACAAGAGAAAAGATTCTTGCTACAGAGACTGAAAATGATACATCATCATTCATATTATTCTTCTTGCTTGATTTTTGCAGAGATATGTGAACAATCTGATCTTTTCAAATCTCACCTGAGCCACTTTCATGTGTGGTCCTAGATTTGATACATCTCCATATATTCATATATCTATATGACTTCTATCATTTGACTTATTCAGAATTAAAGTTCCGTTCCTGTTTATTTCTGGATGTGCTGGTCATATTTTGGGTGCTCTTTAGAGCATGAGGGTTTCTTTTAGAGCCTGAGCCATTCAGACAGATATCTGATATAGGTAATGTTAAAAAGATTTTAACAAAATCAGGTGGGACACTGCCTGCGGTTGGACTGTAGCCAATCTACCTACTGGTTTGTTTAATTTAAAGTTAAATGTTTGAAGTAAGGTAAATGATAACAAATTTCATCGCTCTGCTGTTCAATGTGATTGACCTGTAAGGTGTGGCTTCACAGTCAGTGTCAGAACCATCAGTTCAAATCTTTCGTAAAGGTAGCCACCAGATTAACTTACAGAGACAATCATTCATTTTTACCTTCATTCACTTTCTTACCCACTTAATCCTGGACAGGGTCATGAAAAAGCTGGTGCCTAGCCTGTGGCATAGGGCGCAAGGCAGGAACAACCCTAGACAGGGTGCTAATCCATGGCAGGGTCCAGACAAATTCTATTTGAACATAAGGCATCCATATTTTCCATTTATCAATCCAATAACAGGACACCCATTGCCTACTCTTTCAAAGTGATCTTGCCATCTACATGCTTCTGTTGTCAAGAAACATCAAAGGGGCTATGATGTCAGACACAGTGCTGTTACGTTAGACAAAGTCATTCACAGCATAAAATGCATATTTGGTTCAATCAAAAACCAGTGTTACATGCCAATATCTGCCCTAATAGTATTAATTTATGACATCCTCTAACTGTCATATTTATTCTTTTTACTTACCCTGGAAAGCCTATTGTTCATAAGAGATACATACAAAACATACTCTGTGATATTCTGAAAGTAGTGATAGCGAGAGTAGTAATAATCCTGTTACGTAGGATCCTCAGCTCAATTTACACTTATTGGCAATAAAAAATAACACATAAAAAAGCACACCAGAGAGAAATATCAGATTACTGCAAAACCTTACATGCAGTTATGTATCAGACAGATATATAATTACAGGTGTGATCTAATTAGACACTGGGCCTTGCCACAAGTCAGCATAAAAGTGCTTCATCCCCCTATAAAAAGGCTCCCAAAGGCAACTTTTGGGTAGTGTACCTATTGGTGAGAGAACATTGACATGCCTCTACTGCCAGCAACCACCCACAAATACATGCCATGGTAAAGTCATGTGGGTGTCAAGATTAATCACTGATGACATTTATTTTATGTTTCTGAACAAACTAAATATCTGAGTGTAGAGCCAATCCCCAAAATAAGACTTAATAGCCCTAGCTTCTCAGAAAGCTAAAATTCTGGTTACAATGTACCTAGTTCTAATATTCAATTACCACTGTAACTTGATAAGTGGCAACCAGGCCTTGTATAAAAGGTGAAACTAAATTCTGTACAGGGATATAGTATATTTACATGAAAATGGTTGGTGAACCTAACCAGTCATTAACACTAGTGTAGTGGTAGTCTGTTTAGTCTGTAGATATAAAGTCAGAAACAGCAGATTATCTGTCGATGCACAGTTTGTGTAAGTCATCCTCTTCATCATTTTTGGTTTTGGACTATTTTCAGTCCAGCAGTGACACTGAGGTGTTTAATTCTAGCAACTCTGCTGTTTGTAATTCACTCACACCAACACACCGCCACCTCTGCAGTGCTGAGAATGATCCAGCACCATAATAGTACTTGATCTGGGCTGGTCCTGTGGGGGTCCTGACCATAAGAGAACAGAGTAAATGGGACTAACAAAGCATGTTTATAACAGATGGACTACAGTCTGTAATTGTGGAACTACAAAGTGCTTCCAAATGTTAAGTGGAATTTACAATAAGAATAGAAACAAGGATGTATACTTAATAAAGTGACAGGTGAATGTAGTGTTTAGTTATGTGTAAAGTTTGCATTTGCATTAGTAAAACCACCATGGGAAAACACACTGCTCACATTAAGTAGGGGATATTTAATTATGGGAATTTTCCTTTTGAAATATCCCCTATGTTTTGTGAGCAGTGTATATTCATTAGACTACAGCTTCTGTCCACTAGGTTTAAACTTGAAGGTCTCAAATATTGGCACGCTGGGTATTGGGTGATACAGAGACGAACTGCAGCTGCAGCTCTTGTTCTAGTTTACGGCACTTAATAATTCAGGACATGGAGTCCTTATACATAGAGTCATCAACCTCAATAATGCACAAGCACATGCTCCCATGTTAAAAACATCAATAACAGTAGAGAAAGCAAAGAGTGAAGGAGGTACTAGAGTATACAGCCTACTTAATGGCACTTTGGTGAAAACTGCATTTTAAAATGGCCAGTAAGTTGCCATAATCGGCAAATTTCAAAGTTTTCTTTGTGTTGTTTAATTCATAAAATGAATGTATAAGGATTGATGTAATTCACCAGGACTGTAGCTTCATTAAGTTTTAACAGACTATGGCTATAAGGTATGCAGTGGAAAGAGTACAGCCAATATGAAGCCCTGCTGATCCAGGGGGAATAAGGTACAGTCCAAATGAGACAAATTATGTTATTCTCTTCAAATCAAAAAAAGACGGTTCAATTCAGGTGACTTGCAAAGCCAGTGTGCATGCCCCTGGTTAGCGGATGGGCACGATTTTTACCAATGAGCTCAGGCTTAATCAGCATTCAACCCATGACTGTCCCCGTCAATCTAAACCTCTATCTGAATGAGTCCAATTTTATTTCTTGTCTGGTTTCTTAAAAAGATGAATATGCTTCTTCATAGGCAATCGAACATGGAAGAGCAGTTAAATGACATTTTTATTATCAGAAGCCTTACTCAATTATATAATCTGGAAGCCTTAAGCAATTACTAGATTACAAAAATGTGTAGTATCTAAAATGAATCAATTTAATACTGATAGAGAAAGAAAGGATGATCTTAGGATGTGTACGAGTGTTGGAGGCTGGAACACACTACAAAGGGTAGTAAACCCATCCAAAATTATGTCTTACATAGAAACCAGTAGACACCCACTTTATGCAGCTCTTTTATATCCCTTACTTGGTTGAACGTGCCAGCTTGATCTAGTATTTCGTCTCAGGAAATTCCCCCAATGTTTATCAGTCTCTACGTGTGATTACCCAAGGTAACAACTTCAGCGTTTCCCTGCATTCATAATATTATGCCAGACATATTCAATTGATATTGGATATCAGCTCTTGAGATTCATGCAGTGTTCTTAAAAATTACTATATACCACAAATGGAAAATATTTTCTCTTTCAAATGCTGGATCAATTCAATACTATATACTGCTCACAAAAACACATTTCAAAATGATATATCCCACAATGAAATATCCCCTAATTTTGTAAGCAGTGTAAATACTAGACTCACAAAGCTCCACAGGTAACCCAAGACCACATCTCCAAAGGTTGGTTTAGTGGTAATAATGTGACTCAAATCCTAAAAATGTCACTTAACTACTTAACTACTAACTACTTCATTACATGTAGAATGCAAGAAAATGTAAATTTGTGTGTTACTTGTTCAACATCCAAAGTAAATAAACTGAGAAAAACATTATGGAAGTTACAATACATAGACAAAGGTTTGTAAACGTCACATCTTGTTAGTGTTCTTTGTTATTTCAGCCACACTCATTGCTAATAGGTCATTATTTCAATACATTTCCACCTCCCCAACAAGTCAGTTCAAAAACTCTCTATAATCCCCCCCCTTAAACTCCCAAGTCCCAAAATTAAGGGTTAGCCAACTTTGACTGAGAACTTTTTTGACATTAACTCAACGAGACACCACTGAGATTAATTGGAATGGCAACTGTGAGTCAGGGCTTGTTGTTCAACATCATCCTCAAAGTGATGTTCCACATTCTACTGGAAAACATTCTCAGTAGACTGAAGGCAACTGTAGCAACAAAAAGGAGAGAAACTTCAGGATAATAACCATATTTCGTGATGTAGTTTTTGGGTGTCCATAAACTGCTGTCTATATAGTGTGCTTACGTCATACACATGGTAAACCCCTTTATATATGATAGCATATCCAACTCTTTTGGAGCCTGTCTTTGTGATTATCATTAACATAATGTTTGCGATTGAAGTAATTATTCGTAGTTCTTAGAACGGTACCAAATTTCTAAAGCGTTACAGACAAACCAACAATAGCGGTTACACAACACAATTACAACAGTCTCACAAAAAACACAGGATGACCATTATACAGAACAACTAACAACTAGGCTGAAAAGATAATCAAATGCCTTGCTGCCTTTCCAACAGTGGCAGCTTATCACAGCTGGGCTCTGGGCCCACAAGCTTCTGATTAGTAATCTACAGCTTTAGTCGCTAAGCATAAAGTTCCCTGACCCTGATCACCATCAGCAAGCCACTTCAACATTATAAACACACAGGCCAAATCAAAATTTTATTTTATCACACATGCAGCTCATTACTACCTACCTCCATTTCCTTTGCTGTGAGAATAATATACTGCAAAATATAATCTGATGCACAAATACCTTTGTAAAACTATGAAAACATAAAGAGTTTTGCATAAATGTTGGTCCCAACACTGTCCATAGACCACTGTAAATGAGTTTTGCAAGCCAAAACATAGCCATGTGTCCCAAGTAGTATGATCTAACTACCATTCAAATGGCATGTTATGTAGTTATGTTGTGGAGGCACAGCGTAGTTTCCTGACCTGTTACCACATCACTAATTATTAAACTATCTATTACACAGCGCAGTCTACATTAAGATAACACGTACACAGTAACATAGAGCACTTTCTGTTTCAGAAAGCACTTTAGCAAAAAGACAAACTACTCTCTGCTTTTCCTTCGCTCCCGTTTGTTCCACTTATTCACTCCTCTCTCTTTTCTATCCACTCTCATTCCTAACTCTTCTGTCATCTCCTTCTTAGTTACCTGGTAAGGATCACGCCAGCCATGCTGAGCACATCCACAATCAGCCCAGAGGTCACAGCTGCCCCCCTTGGTACGCAGCATGGCACGGCTTGGGCTCCTCCACGAACTCTCTGAGCGTGATGCTGTCAGCCTGGCACGCTGTCGTGGCATGGTGGGAACAGCCTGGGCAGGCACTGCTGGATATCCGCATCCGTTGGGAGCATCACCCCCTCTGGATCGCATCTCAAGATGACAACTCTCCTGCTCAACTCTTCCCTCTTTCCCCCTCTCTGTCTCTCTCACTCTCTCTCTCTCTGATTCTTGTTTGTATTCAAGCAGCAGTGGAAGTGCAGCTGCAGTAAGTGCCTCTTCTCTGGGCTGTGCCTGCTCCCTATGCACTGAACGGGCGTGTGAGTAAGTGTGTGTGTGTGTGTGTGTGTGTGTGTGTGTGTGTACTCCAGAGAAAGAGAGGGGGGCAAGCTGAACTACTATAGATGATCCTGACATCAGTGAGACATGACAGCATCTCCTGCCCTAGGTAGAAGCAATCTATCCTTGCACAGCTGGCGATCATGAACACTTTTTTCCCTATAAACTGCTTTTTCAAACCATCTCTTTATGGTACATGCAATGTTACATATCATTTATACTTCCCTATCATTTATAACACCAGTATATTTGGATTGTATATAACCTAATTCAATTTAAATAACATCGTTAAAAACTAATGAGTAGAAAATAAGAAGCCAGAATGGGAATTTACTATTGGCTTGATACAAGTGTCAGGCACAAACCTCTGCTATACAGATCTTTCTGTTTAACGTTCAGGAATTCAGTGTCCCTTAACAATAATCTAGCAGGGACAACATGCATGCAGCATATGGTAGAATGAAGCTCAGTGATCCATTAACAGCTCTATTTTTAAATCTCTGTGCCACAGTTAATCACAACAAGAGGCTTCACTTGAAGTAACTGATGCTAAACCGCTCAAGCTTAATCATCCAGCTACGTGACAGTGGCCTTGTTACAGTAATTGTCCTTTCTGGGTAGTTCTTCCACAGAGCATTTCTCCACCTGCTGGTTGTAGGCTCACATAGCAGTCATATCTCAAAGGTGCTGGCAAATTGGTTTCACCCCCTGCCTTTATTTGAAACATTAGTTTAAAAGGTTATGTAAAACGCATTGTTGTTTAGAATTGATTGCCTTTGCATATGTTTAATAAAATATAAAATGTGATATAATATGTTTAAAAAGACATCAATTTAGCTGCAGCACACTGCAGATTCTGTGACTCTTCTGTGACCTCTCAGTATTGCCCTGCCTCTAAAAACTTCTAACCTCTAAAAAAAAAGATATCTGACTCTCATCAACCAGAAGACAGCTATTAAAATATCGAAAAGTTCCCCACATTCTGTTTCCAGTGTACAAAATATTATCAATGGTTATTTCTCAAGCCAAGACAAGATCTTGACTACCATGAAAACTAATCAGCAAAAACAAAACTATTCACCAAAAAAAAGTAACATGGATTATTATAAGAGCACATTCTTAACTCTGGGATGTGTTAGATGTCGAGTGAACAGTCGATTCTCTGCATGTGGGAAACATGCTCAGAGTGAAAACCTGAGTGACTTTGATAAAAGACAAATCGTTATGGCTGGATGTCTGGGTCAGAGAATCTGCTCAACGACAAGGCTTGTGGGCTGCGCATACTCAGTCCCATTGAGTACCTAAAGCAGTGGTCAGAGGAGGGACAAACTTCAAACCAGTGACAGGCTGTTGGCACTAAAAGCTCACTTACGAGCAAATAAACCTATTTCATGTGGTTCAAAAGAAATATTTAATGATGTTTAGCAAAGGAATATGTTATACAATACAGTGCAGAAGAGCCTGCTGGGTATAGGTGTGCTCACTATACTAATCCTGTACACCATAAAAAGTGAGTACAACTGGCACACGAGTGTCAGAATTGGAAATTGGGGAAATGGTAGAAGGTCGGTAGTCTGATTTTCATTTCCATCACATGGACACTAAAACTGGTGGCTTAATGGTTAATAGGGTCCAGGGTTCCAGTTACACCGCTGTCATGCTGCTACATGCTCCTTGTATTTCCCTCCCTTGACCCTTCTCTCCTACCGCTATAGGCTGTTCCTTTACAGCTTGCTATGTCCCTCCCATAACTTCTCTTCCTCTGTACACTTCCTTGACTGGCATTCTCACACATCCCTTATTTCCTGCCTGCTAGTTCTTGCCATGCTCCATGTCTGCTCTATGCTTTTCTTAGCCTTACTGTCTTGTTGTGTTATCATTAGCATTCGTGTCTGTTTGGTTTAGCACATGGGCTTTTCTCAGTAAACGTACTTTTCTGTAAAGTATCATCAGTGGTAGCCCATGTACTGTTCATTGTCTGTTTGGGTTCACTTTGTCAATCTGTATTAGCCCCCTGTCCGTTTGCTTCAGCTTGTTAGATTTTTTACACAGGTATTTGCATCGTTTGTTAGCTTCTTTGTAACCACCTACATTGGTTTCAGTTTCCATAACTATTCCTAGGGATGACAGATGTTATTTTTTTAGTCTGGTTACTCTCAAGATTTCTTTTTTACGCCCTAATCTTTGCTTTTGTTCATTTGGATTCCATACTTGTATTTCTACTACTCTACTTTCCTTTGCAACACAAATAAACTGTGCTGTGTAATTAAACTAAAGTCTGAAGTAACATGACAACAGTCTATAAAATGCACTAAGATAAAGTATCTATGTACAGTACTTGACTTGATACACTATGGTTACATACAGTGTAGTGTCAGAGATTATTCACAACTGACTGTCTTGGCCTCAGACCAGCAAAATATCAGTAAAAATATTATTTGTAGCAGTTCACACATTCCATAAAGTACGGGCAGCAAGGGGCTGCTATGGCAGTGGGAACAGGAAGAAAAGAAAAACAGTGATTCTGACGAGAAACAAAATGAAGAAAATTGCAGCACAACTGTACCCTGAAAGGTAAGCCAGAGAAATCACTCCCTCTTCCTTATTCAGTGTGTCAGGTATGTAATTAGAAAATAAATCAATGTCCATTATTCAGATTGCAGTGCAAAAATGTATTTATTCTCTCATCCAGCACAATGGAATGTTCCATTAGCTTTCATTAACTACGTCAGTGAGGCTGAGCTCAACATTACATCACCCTCAGTGCAGTTAGAAGCCAAAATACCTTAATGCATTCAACTGAATCGGTGTACAACTCTACACTATTAGTGTCTACACTATTAAAGTCAGCAAAACTCACACTGTTGCCTGAGAATTTTCTAGTTATGTTATAAAAATAGCTACAGTAATTTTCACACATTGAATTTTAATCTATTGTTTTGGTTTGGGTTGCATTTAAAACACATTTGCACAGCCAGCTTCTTTCCCCTTCTGATGCTGGGTTTGAACTTCTACATGCCTAAATATATAGAGTTTCCTTCATGTGACTGGCTGATTAGATATATGTGTTAACCAACAGATGAGCACATGTAAGTGTAATGATGACCAGTAAGTGTAAATTTCTTCATGTGTCATAATTAAGTGTTGTTGCCAGCTAGTACACATAGATGCCAGCTGACAGTGATGCCCTGTCATCAACACAACCTCCCTGAGAGAATACTGAAAATGTCACCAAATGTTGTTTCATCAAAAGCATAGAGAATTTTCATCAAAAGAATTCCTCCTAAATCTCTACCATATTAATACATATATATTATAGTAACATT
>JAUZST010022040.1:0-32013 GCA_034779995.1 Parotocinclus haroldoi
GTGTGTGTGTGTGTGTGTGTGTGTGTGTGTGTGTGTGTGTGTGTATGTGTGTACCCATTTATAAAAAATAAGAATGGTTTGTCTCTGTTTTGTGTAAGTTTGTGCAAGTAATTTTATAATTTTTTTTAGAATGACATGTTTCATTCCAACCAATCTAGAACCAGACCTGGTCAGCTGTTTAAAAATGGTGAGCAACTGAATAATCAAGTGAAACCCCTGTTTAGTGTAAAGGTTTAGTGTAAAAACCTGCAGTCACATTATGCCTTTGTGAAAAGGTTCCTTGTCTCTGCTTTAATGCTTACTGAGTATCAACTGATCTCCCAGGTCTGGGATACGATGTGATATACACCAAGTATATAAAACTCTGTCTCAGAATTTTATTTTTTAGTTAATTTTAATAATTTTGTTAGTTAACAAATGTCCAATCCCCATAATCCTTAAACATTGTCCATCTTCAGGACATGCTGTAGGAAGTTAACTGATGCTCTCTGCAGGCAGAATGTAAGAAGTTCTTAGCTTCTATGTGTAAGTAATAGTTTATCAGTTTATCATGAACTGGTTGTGTAGCAGCAAAGCTAAGAAAAGCGCTATTTAAATCAGACACCCTTTATATCTCACATGACATCCAAAAATTGCTTGCGCTTTGTTTTCCCCAAGTCCTGTACATTGGATCTCCAGGGTATTGTCCTAAATTCTCTGAAGCCATATTTTCTCAAAAGAAGTTGTTGAAGCAGTTATTTCTCATTGATGGATGATTGAGTGTGCTTGTCTTTAGAAATGTGACTTTTGAGTTGTATTTTGCTTTTTGCTATTGGTAAGCTCTGGCATTTCAATGCTCATTGTTTCAGAAGACTTTGAGAAGAATTTGAAGAATGTCGAAGCTGATTGTTCCTTTATAGACAAGTTACTGGGATTAGAATATAAGAAGACCTGACAATAGGTTCCAATACAAGAACAAAAATGTACCACAGAAGTGACCTGACCTCCAATCGCCACTTGGACTGCCGTTAGTGCCACATGACTACACATTATTAGCATTTGGTATTTTGGAAAATCTCAAGAGTACCATATTCTATGCTGTTATTTCAGACTTGTTCCTGTCCTGGAAGACTATACTAAGACACTGCTTTATTTCTGGAGAAGCCCAGAGGTTCTGTCTAAAACTAGGTTGTATATCTCCTCTCAGAAGATGTTCTGGTTAAATTCCCCCTAACCTGTGGTTTATTGGTTTCAAACTGTTTCCACTTAGAACTGGCTCTACTCTACTTACTTAAACTGATTGAACATCCCTTGAGGAACCCCTTATGGCTTAGTATATCCTCTAGTCCACGTTTGTCTTTTTTTAAATGTAGTTGTTGAATTTACTGTAAATAATAATAAGGTTCCATCTAGATTCTATAGATCTGGTTGAACTCTTGAAGGTTCTGTAAAGAGTCTTACAGGAAAACAGTTTAAACTAAAACTCTTTTAAAAATGAATTTTGCCATGCAGGGGTCTGGAATAGGGAAGGCTGCACAAGGGATCATCTTCCTGCTGCTGCTGTAGCACCTTCTACAGACAAATGTTCTGGCATATATGGTAGATGTATACAGAAACTTATATCTGTTGAAAAAAAGAGTCAGAGTTAGGATGGAAAGATAAAGAAAAAAGATAATATTTGGAGCAAATGAGGGACAAAGCTTTTTCAGACGTAAAGAACCTTTTTTTTAAAACTACATATTGCATTTTGTTTTATTCTTCAACGGGGTGGCCCTAGCTGTAGCCACTGGAAAGTCATGGAATCTTGCTGGCATTCACCATTATTATTATTATTATTATTTTTTACATACATTTTTAATCACACAAGTTCATAACTGAGCCATATCCAATTGTAATCAATTTAGCTTATCAAATCAAATTGTTATAATTCACAATTACCAATATTATTATTATTATCAAATCATTAAGAGCACCTATGGGTAATATGGTGGCATTTACTAATTCATAACGGAGCATAGACTCTTACAGGTGATTCTGTTCCATGGAATCTTCCTTCTGGGAGATTCCTTAGTAGTTAATGTAGAAGGTGCAAGTAAGTTAATCCTTGAGGGATCAAGCTGACATATTCTGCTTACAATAATTATTTATGTGGGCAGTGTAATTCTGTCTCAGATTGCTAAGAACTCTGGAGGAACCCTTTTCCTTAAACCATCTAAAGCGCTGCTTTGCATCATGACGTTCTCACATGCATCACAAACAACCGTTCTGTTCTCGGTCTTAGTAAACAGTGCAGTGTTTTTATCTTGTACAGATTTATTACAGTAAGGTAACACAGATCAGCTGCTCCTTTCTATTTGAACTCTAGAGCAAAAAACTTGGCCTTTTCTGTGTAATAACTGTTTACAAACCAAGCTCATGGTGGGCTGAAGCACTGTTATGTTTGTGTGCACACAAAGCTGGAGTGTCACAGAAAATAAATCAGATGTAGCTTAGACACCTAGCACTGTGGGTGGTACAAACTGGTGGTTACACTAAAAGGAAAATGTTGGTGTAGATAGTTGTTTGTGCATGTAGAATGGTTTATGAAGAGATAATAGATGTTGTAGATCTCTTAAAAGTGATGGAGTGGCATAACAGGACTTTATTTGGGCTGGCATATTGGGAATTTGTTGTTATTGGGGTGGTAAGCCTAGTGCTGTGTTTCTTCCACACGTTTACATTTGCATTTAAACATTACATACATACGGCGTTTAGCAGACGCCCTTAACCAGAGCGACTTATACTGATACAGTGTTACAATTCAAGCAATGGTGGGTCAAGGGCCTTGCTCAAGGACCCAACGGTGGCAGCTTGGCAGAGGTGGGATTTGAAGTACCTTAACCACAAGGCTACTGCAGTACGACACATCATACTACCCATCATGCTGTTACGTAACTAGAGTTAACTATTCACGAAAATTAACTATTAACCATTCACATTTAGTGTAGAAATTAACCACTTCAAATACCAGACAAACGAAACCAATCCATCTGACTCAGCCTATAAATTCTTATTCTTGTTGATCCCACAACCTTCCCACAGACACTTAACCAACTATTTAATTAAAATGTAAAATAATCCAGCGATACTCGCCCAAGTATAAATGGACAACTATGTGTTAAGAACAAGTAACTGTTAATTGTACATTCTACAGCATTTTACTGAATATCAACCATGGCAGACATTTGAGACATGTATAATATACTGCTTCCAAAAATTAAGGGATACTTCAAAATGATCATGATCAAAGTGATCAAACATCCCATAATGAAATATGGTTGGTGCCAGATCTTACAGTCTAACATTAAACACTTTGCAGTAGTAACAATGTGGTAGAGATTGACTGTATTTTATTCGTTGCTGTGGTGAAGATAAATGAACACCCCAGCCGAGTAACTGGAAACAGCTGCACGCCGGTCCCAAGCCTGGATAAATGGGGAGGGGTGGAAAAAAGCAATGGCAAACTACTCCACTATCCTGCCGAAATACTTAATGGATCACATCGATGAAAGACATAAGACATAAGAAATGTGTGGAGATCCATGATCCATCAAGTGACCAAGAGTCGGTTAATCAAGTAACCATTGTTACAAAAATCATTGTTACAAATCTTATTACATTGTTTCAGTTGTAAATATGTACAAAGTTTGGTTTCTTGTGTAAAGAGAGTACATGAGAAGATTTAGAAGATTTAAAGAACCTATATAACTGGCAGCATGTAAATATGACATAAATATGCAAGATTTATCAAGGCTTTAGCTGCTTCCCTCCGAAAAATGTGACAACACTGGTGGGTACAACTGCCGTGTGGTGCTGTGAAGGTTAATAGTGCATTGTCCACACATTGTTATTAGCTCTTCAACTGGGAGGACAAACCATATATTTAAATTAAAAAGCCTACCAAAATGCCATGTGGGTTAATATACTGCTCACAAAAATTAGAGGATAATTCAAAATGAAATATCTCTTAATGAAATATCCCCTATTTTATGTATACATCATGTTGATGTATTTTTATAGAGCCATGTGTTTAATTATTGTTATTATTATTGTTATAAGTTTTTAAATCATTTTTTAAAATGTCATTTATAATTTTAGTGCTTACTTGAGGATGGAGCTCTTGCTATTGCTTCTGCTCCTGAACATATCTAAAGCGTTATTCTGTAAATAGTGTATCTAATAAAAGGAGCTAATGCAGGCTGATTAGTTATCGTGCATGAGCTCATTCTCAATTTGCTTGAGGTCATATTCACATTCATATCAGAATATTATGACCACCCATTGTTTCTACACTCACTGTCCATTATTTCAACTCTGTTTCTATACAGGAGCATCTTGTAGTTCTATAATTAGACTTTGTAAGCCTCCTTTCACCTGGTTCCTCAGGTCCTATTTGGGTTATGGATAATTCTCAGCACTGCAGTGACCCTGATGTGGTGGTGTGTTAGTGTTGCGCTCTGGTGAATGAATCAGACACAGCAGTGCTGCTGGAGTTTTCACACACCTCAGTAATACCCAGAAATTCCCAGCCAATAGCATCCTGTGAGTACAGATGCAGGTTTAGAGGATGACTAATACAAAAAGCAGCAACAGATGAGCTACTGTCTCTAAGATTACATCTGCGAGGAGGACCAACTAACAGACGTAAAACAGAGTGGACAGTGAGTGGACACAGTGTTTTAAGACTCCAACAGCACTGCTCAACACTAACACACCACCTCAACATCAGTGTCACTGCAGTGCTGAGAATGATCCACCACCCAAATAGGACCTGATCTGTACTGTCCTGTGGGGGTCCTGGCCGATGAAGAACCAAGTGAAAGGAGGCTAACAAATGATGTAGAGACATACAATTGACTATTGTCTGTAACTTTTAGAGCTACAAACTGCATCTATGTGGTATAAAGAGCTGATGTACTGGAAAGTGAGTGTAGAAACTAAGGGTGGTCATAATTTTCTGATAGGACTGTGTTTAATATATGCTAAACGGTCCGGGTCACTCATGCTGGCAGAGTATAATGCATAGCCTTTAAAACTCCATTATAATTTTTTTTTCTTTTTAATGCACTAGATTAATAGCAGCTTTGCTAGTGATGTGTATATCTGCGAGAGGACAAATGTTAGTTCAAATAGCGTGGCCTATTAATAACTGACACACACAAACACACACTCTTGTTCACCCTTACAATTCCAAAACAGTGTATAAACCTGCTAAAAGAAGCCCTTAATCACGCAGCATAACACCCAGTCCCATTATCACAGTAATAATAACAGTGCGGTGATTATGGATGGTAGTTAGCAATTATGCTAAGCACACAGTTAAAAGCTGTTTTGGTTGGCATGCTGGTGGTTTGTGAAGTTGTGTCCATTGCCTCCTCCCATCCTCTGAGCGACTTGTGGAAAGGATGATCAAACGGTTTATGCACCTGGGTTTTCAGTCAATTCCTTCATACTTGGCTTTTCTTCCAGCTAGGGGGTCGCGGCTTCTCTGTAAATTGGAATAATGGCTAATTACGGAGATGGGAACCAGCTGCCTGGCTGAGGTTCTGCTCTCTGTCCTACAGAAAAGGAAAATATACAATGTCCCACAAATTCCAGTGCACCTGTCCCCTTTCTTATGGGTTCGTGTGGCACTATGGTTGATCAGCATTAGAGAAAGGTTGAGAGTGGGAAGCCTACCATGATGGATATGCAGCTATCAGGTTTCTTCATGCATGACGTTCTTTTTCCCCACGCTTTCTGTCTTGTAAAGTTTGACTTTTAAATGAAGCATTCCCTTAAGTGAATAGCGAGGGTTGCCAGGTAATCATTTCTCCTGACATGTTAGCGTTGAAAGCTTTCCAAAACACACTCGTCGTCCATCTGTTTTGTCAGTGCCACTGAGGTGATTAGTCAACCTGCAGCAGAAGCAGGTCTTCCCTATGTTGAGGATATACAAATGGTTCAGCTCAGGGTCAGAGGTTAGCACCCCCTATAGGAGCCTGGATATGACACTCCCAAGGTGTAGCCATTGTCTTCATGCAAGGCTTGCTGTAACAGGATTAAGAGCAAGTGTGCTCACGTCTCGTGATTTATTTAGCAAGAATGTGAGATGATGAGTCATCTTTGGAATGCTCTTCTGATTATTCTGATGGGTTTCTTCTGATCGGTTTATTACAGGACTTGCAGCATGAAAATGTTCAGGCTTTAATACAAAACAAGTAGTGAGATTCAGTAAATGTGCATAAAATACATGTATCCAGTATCAGGTAACAAACATCACCATTACTGGAGTAATAATTATTTACTTACAAGCATACACTCTTGTATTCCCTTACTTCTGTTACCAAGACTCTTTGCTGTCATAAACTGTAATAAAGCAGACATTTGGGTGGTCTGGACCATTTCATATTTGATCACGTTTTCACATCTCACTTGCATTATGTCCACATAGTTTGGTTATTTTATTCTCATCTTTATTTACTTCGTCTTAGATGTGAACGTCATTAAGGAATGCCATTTTACCCTTGGTGGTCTCTGAATATCTTTTATATTTGTCCTTCACCCTGAAGACCCTTTGTTCAATCTTTCCTCCCCTCACCCTGCTCTCATGCCCTTGTGCTCTCCAGATATCGACCCCGCTATTCTCACATGGCTAATCAGCTTTCAGTATGACACAGCATCTTTATGCAGATTGACCAGCATGATTTCTTGGCCTGATGGATGGACGTTTTGGGTAATCAGTATGGAAAATACAGATTTTTCACATTCTACTCCCTTACTTCTGCTTCCTTCTTATCAATGTTCAACTTTTGAGTCGTCAAAGCTTGTAATTACAACCCAAAACTGAGCATAACTCTGGAAGCAAACACTTGTGGGTCAAGACGTCTAACTTTCCAAAAAACTTGTTGTTTTCTAAAGTCTAGGAGGTCTGAGGTGGTACTAGCTCTTAATTTTATTCGATCATAAAAACTGCCATTTTGTAAAGTTGAATTGCCAATTTGAAACATTGGGTCTTAGGTAGAGCTGTAGTCAGGCATAATATTTTGAGCCCATCTGGACCGTACCCAAGAACATTCTGTCTGAGGCCAACGAATTTCTTTATTAAACAAATAGTCAGAGCCAAGCCATTGCAAAAATAATCTGAAATCAAACATTTAAACAACATTTAAACATCAAACAAGTAAATTCTGCCGAAACCTAACTACTGCCCAGAAAAATAGGAATTTCTGAAATGAACTACAGCCCCAACACAATTTTGCCTGAGTTACAATTAAGTTGTGCTCAGTTATTGCAAAACAAAATTCAGTCCAAACTTACTACTGGACAAAAAACTTGTGTATGAAATCAACCCCAACTGCCTTGTCTAAATGTCTAAAATGCAAATGCTGCTTGAATTCCAATTCTGTCCAACGAAATTCGGTCCAAACCCAACAGTTGGACAAAATAGGCTGCCTCAAATTAACTAATATTCAACCAACTTCTGTCTGAGCAACAAAGTAGTCTGAGTCTGACAGCTATCCAAAAATTTTCCAACAGATGCCAGTAGCTGCCAATGGCCTGAGCCAGATCATGGCTCCACAGAATTCTGTATTATTAAACAGAATTTTGTCAACTACTGAGCCCAAACCACTGATCAAAATCCAACTACTGTCTACATTCAAATATTTTCCAGTTAAGTTAGCAAGTAGGTGAACAAATTAGTCATAGCTTATTTCAGAGGTGGGTAGAGGTCCTGGGTGTGGTTCTCCTGTGTCTCACTGGTTTACACCCACGGTTCAAATATGTGCATGTTATGTTAATTGATTATGGTACATTGGAACTGGCTTGAATCACTTTCCTCCAAAAGCATTGGAACTTTGAGGCCAATCCCTTTATTTTTGCTGTAGACTGAAAACATTTGGGTTTGACATTAAAAGACGAATATGAGACATAAAGACACAAACTGCGCTAAATAAAATGCCCATTAAATCATGGGCTTCTTTGACGCCATAGGAATTCCCAGCTGTGACTAAAAGATTTCTGCTCTCAGTAAAGCCAGTGGTAATTTGTGGCGTTAAACACTAAACAAACAAACAATCAAACCTTTTAAGAGAAGTCTGGAATGCTTTTGTCAGATTTGATTTGGTGTTTGTATGTGCTACCTAAATAAGGCTGTGATTTTACAGTTCTATTTTGATTATATTATTTTTTTAGTCTTTTTTGACTAGATATTTTTCTTTCATTGAAGCTCAAGTTTAAATAATTAATTTGACGTCAGCAATTATTCTATTAAAGTAACAGTGTTTGTAATTGAGTTCAGTTTTAGGCTACTCTACTCACCACTGGACCCACACAAGTTTCTACTTTTCAGACACTGCCTAATTAAAGTGCATGAAACAATACTAGACAGTCCAGACAACCTACTGACCTTTTCCAGACCACAGTACCTCAAGAACCACAAGGTTTAGGCAGTACCGCCTGTGTAGAAAGCCTTTTTTGTTGCTGTATTGATGAGACACGCAGGTGAGGGAGGGAACGTTGGGCTGAAGTCCAACATCTGTGCAGCTCCAGACATTTTACTGCTGTTTATTTTTACTGCTGATTTCTCGCCCAGAGCCGTGACAACATTACGTTGGCAATTGTGTGGTTATTATCGTCTATTACCTCTGGTCTTGTTCATGACTGCTGCTGTCTGATTGCTTTGGCAATATTATTATAAACCCATCAAGGCAATAAAAGCCTTTGAAGTAAGAAATGCAGGGAGCCAAACCCACCTATTTCAGCAAGTTCAAACGCTGCTTGGTTCGAACTTTTCACCTGATGGTGACCATATCAATTCAGTATTAACAACTGAATAAATTGTCCATCGTCTATGCATGTGTGCTGACTCATGACATGAAAAAAAGTTTCCCAATGTCAATCATTCAAACCCTCATTCGTCTCTTACTCGGCCTTTGCTTCTGGTTTGTGGTTTCAAAAACATTAGTTTAAGTGTGATTCCATATGTGACATCAACCCCGGAGTTTAATATGTTCTCCCAATACCCGTGTGATCTGCCTGAGGGTCCTTCACTTTCCAAGCCCTAACTAGGGCACTTTTTAGGATTAACAAAAAAAGCACAAACAATGTAACTACGACGTTTTTGAAGTTTTTTGCACCATTAACAAGTCTTCTTGTCCAATTCTGGAGCTTTTTGGAAAGATGTTCAAGCTTTGCATGTCATATTTGTTTTTTCTTTTTTTTTTTTTTAAATTGTGCATGTCGTTTGAGCAGTGTCCAAACTTTGGCTTCATTCCAAAGCTCAGGTTGGTCATTACTTAGTTCTACCTTGGCTTTCTAACTGGAAATCTTCCATTTATGAATGTGGAGGAAACAGAATTAATTCTCAATCTAATATGCTTATTCATTATTTATGATTTTTTTTTTTCCGAATGCGTGATGATTGTCCATTCCCAGGTTGGCACTACCAGCTAATTTGCTGGTGGTATAAATTGGTGTATCTAACGTATTTTTAATCTTAGCCACGTTGAAGTTCTTGTGAAGTGTGTTTTTGTTGTTCTTCTCTCAGGAGGTCACTAAATCAATATGACTCTGGTAATAGTTTGGGAAAACAGCAGACCCCAAGCGTTCGGCTCCTTCGCCCTTTCAACCGAATTCCTGCTGTGGCCAAATCCCAGAGTCCCATATTAATTTGTGGAGAGCAAGCAGGTCTGGCTTGGTGGAAGGTCTCGCTGGGATTAGCTTTCTTTCCCTTTTCTTCTCTGCGTCTTCTCTTAATTAACCTGTGTGATTCCTGTAGATTTCTTTCTGTTTCTCTCTTCTCTGTTCTTCTCACCTTCCTCCATAGAGGCCATGTGTCTCTTGTCTTTCCTCGTTCAGGTTCAGCTTTGGCCTGTACAGTGTTCTTCAGGTGAAAACGCAGAGCAGATGCGGTTTGAGAAATACACACTATGAAAATGCAGAGCAGATGCAGAAGATCAGATCCATCAATAGAGCCTTTGTCTCGGTCTTCTCATTGTATTGTTTCTTTAACAATTATTTGAATGGATTATGGATTATGGATTAAATATATATATTTTTTCAATCTTATGAGTAAGGATACCTAACATTATCTGACATTTTAAACTCATTTTTTTTAGATTGTACTGTAATCTGCATGCAGTACTAAGAAAGGATCGTTTATTTAAGCATTTCTTGTAGGATCTTTTGCCCTAGGTAATTATTTTACAGTTCGGTAGGTTGGGGTTCCAAAATCTCTTTTGGGTTATCATGTTTATTTCATATTACTATTTCGTCTCAATAGACTTTTTGGTCAAATTAACACATTAAAACAGCTTTAGATAGAACACAACCAACATGACTGGAGATCTTGACTAAATGAAATCCCAGAATTTATTGAAAGATGTGCAGAATGTTAGCATTATATAAGTATTCCAGTGCTCCTAATGAGTGATTTTTGCCATCTTCCAACCTTTTATGGGCCGAAATGGAATTGGATAAGGGTGCATCCACACTGTCCCAAAGACAGTCAGATTTCCCCAAACCGATCTGATAGATGATGAGGAACAGGTGTGTATTGTCATAAATCTGTATGTATGCATCATTCTAGAGGGATTTTGTGTTCAATCTCGTGTATGTGGCCACTGTTGTGTGTAAATGTCTCCTGTACCTCAACTGGACCGTGCATTTGGCATGTATTCCTTATGTATGACATCATAACTGGTGACAACAGCACGTCTTTATTTGACCCAAGTAAAACTCCTGATCTGGTTTAAGCTTCTCGTTAACTACTTTGTTTTTCGTTAGGCTCAGTTAATGTTTGAATCAGTGAATCATTTGCTGATGAGTGTAATTCGTTTCTCTCTTAATTAGTGGTAGAGCATTTAATTCCACTCTTATTGAGTGGGTTATTGTTTAAACCAGTGAATTGTTTGATCCTTTCTCATTCAGTGAATCGGAGTTGGAATCTATTTTTTTTCCAAGCGACAGTGTTTGAAACAGTAAATAATTTAGTCATGGCTGAAAATCACTACTTTTATGACCAATTTATATTTCATTAATCCTTTTATCCATGACCCTATATACTTTTTTTTTATCTTGTTTTCATGATTCTGTGGTCAAATCAACTTCACTAGACCTTTCATACTTTTTTTTTCATTTTTTTTTCTGAGAAAAGAGGTTTCTAGAGGGATCAAAGGTCTGTGTTGTCACTGCAGGTTGAAGAGTGATTTGTGTGTGTGTGTGTGTGTGTGTGTGTGCATGCACTTGTGTTGGCAGTGTTGACATCTTATATAATGCTGACTTGATGAGACACTTTTATCCAGAGCACGTCAGTGTATTATTGCCGGCTTTTGATCTCCATCACGATCAAATAACCTTTGATTCTCATGTTTCAGAGAGCCGAGTGTCCACCCTACACACACAAATGAGACGATTCCACAGATCTGTACACAATTTATTTATGGGTCACTAGCACATAATCAGTTACTCACACACGCACAATATTTGCATGCAACTCTCTTAATTAAGTATATTCATTACTTTATCATTCAATGTGTTTTTTTTTTTTTCAAGAATATTTGTTATTCTTGTGGATTCGGAATTATATTTAAGATTTAGGCTTAGGGGTAAGGTTTAAGGTTAGAATTAGGGTTAAGATTTAAATATAAGGATTATGCATAAAGTTTAGGGTTACATTTTCTGATTATGATTTATGGTTATGGTTCGGGTTAAAACAGGCTAAGAATCATCGTTAGGAATGAATATTATGGTTAAGATTGTGTTATATTGTCTATATATGTCTATTATAGAGGAGCTTTAGCGCCAAATCTGTTGTAATGTTTCCATTAGCCTTAAATTAAATGATTGAGCTTGTAAAGACTTTTAAAGACTCAAACACTTGGCCAGGTTTCTGAAGATGTTTGCGAAACTGTCTGTGTGTGTGCGCGCGCGCGCGTGTGTGTGCATGTATGCCTGGAGCTTTAGTCACTCCCTATTATACCCTGGATCTGGCCACAGCTCTTTGGTAGAGGTTGGCACATGGTCATATTTGTGCCAAGGTGACCTGTCAGCACGGTTTCTCATGCTCAGAACTCCAGCACCTCTAATGTTCCTCCAGGGAGCAGTAAATATGTAATCAGCTCGACGCTGGAACTCTCCATCTCCACCTGTTCCTTCTTTACACTAGTGAGAACTGCAGTGAAAATACTGTGATCAGTGACTGTGATTCGGTTACAGTTACTATAATAGCCCTTAGATAAGAGCTATGTTACTTTGTATTTTGGGTGTAGCCAGGGCCATGGGTTATAGTGGGCAAGAACAAACTGATCTAGTCTTCTGGCATCTTAAATAAAATAGACTATAGAACTGTTTTACATGAATACAATATGTATGGTCTTTGTATTTGTACCTTGGTTGTGAGGTTATGGTGTTTTTTCCAGTGTCTCACTGAATTAAAATAAGTTGTTTTGGGGTTTAATGTAGTCCTGGGTGATAATTTGACCCTCCTTTGAACCCCATTCAATTAATCCTAAAATGGACTGTGAAACCATGACCATTTGCTGAAGGATCCTGTTCCGTGAATGCCATGAATCTAGTGAAAACCACTTTAAAGATACTCAACCAACCCATGGTTATATTTGTTATTTCCTAATGTGTTTTTTTCTCATTTTCTTGCCAGGGTCATGGGAGCGTCGGTGTCCAGTCCTAGAGAACAAATGAGCAGGTATAAAGTCATGCTTGAAAGTTTTAGGGATCCTTTAGAATGTATATTTTTGCATAAATATGATCTAAAACATCAGATATCAGATTATCCCTTATTTCCCTGAAAGTAGTTGAATAAAACCCAATCAAACTGAGAAAAAAATATTACACTTGTTTACTATTGAAAATGATCCAATGTCACTGCACCTGTGAGTGGCCCTTTGCTTTCAGTATCTGGTGTGACCAGCTTGTGTTACTTTGTGCGTTTGCCTTCTTTAAATATTCTTTGGTAGAACAGCTTGTGTGTTTATGGTTGATGTCCTACTGTATGACGCACCTGCTTTTGAGATTCAGTTGCCGATACAGCAAATGGGCTTAACTCACGATACTACCACCATCAAAGTATTCTTTTCTCCAGACATCGTGCTTCCCAGTTAAAGAAAAAATTATATTTTAGTTTCATCCACCCACAATGTTAGATTGCACACCATTGTTGTTCAGAGTGCTCCTGATGACGATCTCAAGAACATTAACATTAGCCAGCATATGTTAGAGAAACCTTCAGTTTCTTTGAGTTGCTTTGTGACCCTATGGGGGGAACAACAACTTTTAAATTCCTTCATTTCTTTGACTGTGGATTGGTTTCTGGTTTTATGTGAGATGTTTTTCGGGAGAAATGTCACTTGTTTGGATTCACTTCCACGAATGTATTGTGAAGATCGACCTCTGATAGATACCTCTTTTTAAAATACTACAAGGCACCCACTCATGCCTGATTGCCTAATTTCACCTTCAAATTAACTGCTAAGACCCCCCGTTGCCACTTGCAGATAGGGAATTTTTTTACCATAACAAATATATTAACAAGTATAATGTTTTTGTCTAATCTGTTTCATTGGGTTCTCTATCTATTCTAGCTTCAGTGAAAGTCCAGTGATGTTTTAGGTCATATTTATGCATGCTGGATAGGGGTCACCTGAGTACCACTGAAATCATTCTACAGATTATTACCACGTAATTAACCACTTCTCACACGTATGGTTCTATCCAATAAACGTACATGAGCGCAATAAACAGCTGAATTTAATGCACTGACCTTCTATACTGTGTGAGTGTTAAAAATAAGTCTTGGCAGGGTAACATGGTCACACTGAACATGTTTGGATAGGGAGGATTGCCTCTCTGTGATCAGATATCACAGTTTATTTAAGAACCTGTGAGAGATATCAAGAAAGTAAATTTGAAGGACTTCAGTCATTTATATTGATTAAATGAATTTAACATAAAGGGAAGCCATTGTTTGAGTATATTTATCAGAACGAGCCATATTTAATCACTAATGTTGAGGAGCAATAGTTGTGGAGATGTTGTTTTGTCTTTACTGAGTAGAAATTCCTGAAGAGTTCCTTAAGAGTTCAGATCATTTATTCCTCATACAATCTCTCTGAAGCAGCTCAGTCCCAGCTGAATGCGCTTGAATAGACTGAACAGACTTGAGACCGTTACAGAGGGTTATCGTGATGACAGATCGGCATTGATGCTGATCTGTGTTTTTTCCACAGTCATGTCGTTGGTCCTGAGAGTAGCATTCAGGGAATAGATGAAATGCAGAGTACACTAACATTTAATCCCAGCTTGTACTGGGATCGGTTGTGAGCAGATGTTTGCTTATCGGTTCCTGTACTGCTTCTGGTGAGGTGCTGGTTGTCTCCTAGATATCAAATCATTCCACCAGGGACATTGTTCGTCCCACTTTCTCACTCTCCAGTGGGCAGGCATTCCAAGTTCTTGTCTCCTTGGGCAGTTTCAGTTTGTGTCTGTATAATGTGAGTGTCCCCAAACATTGGGTCACCATGCCCACCAAGGTCTTGTGCTTTGTTTCAAAATCTCCTTGCATTACACTATCAAACTGTATCCTTTTTTCTTAAGGAGTGCAAGTAAAAATGACTATTAGGCAAAGGCTGATATATAACTATTACCAGGAAGTGAAAATGCTACATATGTTTGTTAACAAAATAAAACACCACCTGTATTATCTTTTGACATTGCTTAAGAAAATAAATCAAATGGGGCCTAAACTTTTGCACAGTATTGTATATCACATGGATTGTCAAATCCTTCTAATGCATACGTTAGAATTAGTTATTAAATTACAAGTGTAATTGGTGTGACTTATATTAACTGAGAATTGTTGTCCCAGAGGTTCAACTGGATTTTTAATTAGCTAGTTTAACACTACCACTAGTTGGCACTGTAGCTGACGTCTATTCAGATTAGCAGTCTTGTCAGACCCGTACTGACACTATTTAAGGTGGTGTCTTGCTGTTGCATGATAGGCATCCAGGAAGTACGTCACGTTGGCTGCAGCTGTTGATGGTGGATGCCTGCGGGCATCATTCATCTGGATTTACTGTCCCTTATAGCAGCTTCTTCATGCTAATGCTGGGTTAAGAAAATGTCACTGCTGAATGCTGGAGAACTAAATGTAGGCTCTGGATATTTTGTCCTGCAATGCTGGTCTGGAATAACCTCAGAATCTTGATTTGATGTAGGATGAAATGACAGGTTGAACTGTTGTTCCATCCAGGGAGCAGCAGATTTCTTCTAGAATAAGTTGGGTTAGAACATGTTCAGGAACTGGCTGACACTGGACACTCGGATTAAAACAGATCCAGGTACTCAAGATCATAAAGATATTCTGAGAGTCTCATAACAAAGAAACTGGTATGTTATAGCAGTAAAAACCCTCTTCCTGCATTAGTCTTTTCTCCTGTTTTAGCTTGCCACTTTGGTCTTGCCCACATCCCACAGATTTCGATAGTAGACTGAGGGAGGTGCGCAGTGATACAAGTTCATTCTGTACAATCATGGCCACCTACTGCTTCTGTTCACTGAGAAACTGCAAGCCTTTTCCCTGAGAATGAGCAAACGTCTGTTTCTAAATAAACATTTTTTTGGTAGATTAAAATAAATGAATGTCCGCTCATCACTTTCAAAATTCTAACAGATTATAAAAGGAAAGAACAATCTCTTTTAACTTCAGGTGCTGCTGCCGTAAACTGCTAGTAATATATAATAAAGAGGTTAAGCATGTGTATTTTTACTGCTATAAATACTTTATTTACTCTGTCAAAGTTAGCATATTTTTTTTAATTGAATGTATTTTCATGAATATTGAATTATATTGATTTCATTGCAGTAACTATATGACAGCCCCTGATGCGTATGGACACTAGTTGGTGTTGCAATTTTTCCTGCCAAGTCGAGATGTTAAATAGTCTATGCCAGCTTGATTTACATTTCACTGGAAGTGCCAAATGTCAGTCATTTAACTTCCTACTAGTAGAGCCGCGCTGGAATTACGCACTTAAAGGTTTGTTGTGTTTAAAAGGTGATTGTGCAAACTGTTTTGTTTCTTCAAGTAGATTTATTGCTTCTTGGTTGTTTGCAGGAAGTGATGTATGCTTATTTATGCTTTGGCTCCATATTCCTTGTGTGTGTGATCGTTAATGTGTGCTAATAACTGAACAACAGTTGGTTTGTACAGTCATGGACAAAAGTTTTGAGAATGGCACAAATTAGGGTTTTTACAAAGTTTTCTGCCTCTGTTTTTTGGGAACCTTTTTTTCCCCAGATGTTTACGTGGTATTATAAGGTACAATTATTACATCACTGTTGGCACAGAACACAGAACTCATGGTAGTGCTCACCTTTTCTTCTCCAAACAATTATTTTTACAGATGTCCCAAACAGTCTGAAGGAGGTTTCATCAAAAAAAAAAAAAAACAACAACCCTCTGCCCCTGTCCTGTACAGTCCACCAAAATTTGTGCCATTCTTAAAACCTTTGGCCTGGACAATTTTAGTGTTATGGCCCACTATCAGTGGACTATCTGCAACATCTTAATATTTTACAACTTCAAATATTTCAACTTTCAAGAACTTCTGCTGAAAATCTAGAAAATATCAATCTCAAGTACACGGTTATTCTCTGTTTTTGTATTACATTTTATGAGACTGTTAAGGACTGCATTGTTCATTCTCACTCTGAAGGGCATGTGTTCACATGCATTTAAGTCTGGTTCCTCTGAAGCTTTCTTCCTTAGAGTTTTTTTCTTGCCACTGTCACAGCGACTGTACACTCGGGATTAGATTCTGACCTATTTCAATTAATCTTGATCAATGGCACTGCAAAACCATCCATTGGACTGGTTGATGAACATATTTGACTTTCTCACAGTGCTATAAAAACACAGATTAAAGAAAATCTCCATCTGATTTATTGATTTTTATTAATTTATGAATGAATTGTATTACTACATTTTATGATTTAATTAAGCTTATGTGGACTGCAGAAAGGAAAACTGCCAGATTGCTCAGGTGTAAGGGGAGGTTACACTAAATACTTGCCTCACTAGAACTTATAAGTAGATTATTCTGATATTTTTGCTGCATACAAATTCCCTGTATTTTCTGGTTGTATTCTAATAAAGAGTACTAATTATATATTGGTTGGTATAACATAAAACAGTGGTATTTCTAATCTAATGGTGGCCTAAGACTTTTGCACAGTATTGTACTTTGTACTACATTATTGATGAACCTGTTCTGTCCAAATGTATAATAGGAGATAATGATTTTTTCTTTATTCCTATAGTCACTTAAAAACACTGCAAGTATCAAAACTATTAGAGGCTGTCTGATGTAGAGTGGTCGCATCTGCTCCCAATTCAATCCCGACCTCAGACACTGCCTGTGTGGAATTTGCAAGTTCTCCCTATGTCTGTGTGGGTTTATTTCAGTTTCCTCCTATATTCCAAAGACGTGTGTTTTTCTTAATTAGTGTTACTAAAGTGCCCTAAGTGTGAGAGTGTGTGTATGTCCTATGATTAACTGGCACCCTGTCCAGGGTTGTTCCTGTTTTCCGCGCTAGTGTCGCCGACTAGACACCAGCTATAAGTGACTCTCATAAGGATTAAGCTGATATAAAAACAAATAAATGAATGTATGTAAATCCACTACGAGGTCAGATTAGGTTCTTCTTTAAAGAAGCTGGAAGTGTTAAGCCCAATTCATGACTGGTGAAGGTGGATTTCATGCAGTGTTCAGGAAAACTTTATGCACTTCATACATTTGGCTTCTAAAACATTCACACAATGAAGTCTTTTCAACACACCGGTTCATTTGAGGATGCATTTGCTTCTGTTCTGGAACGGATCAGGGACTGAGCGAGCATCTCCCTACAGGAGTCATCAAAAGCTTTGGCACAGTTTTATTCTTTGCAAGAGCTTACCAAATTTGGAGTGAAGACCACTGGAGCGCTGGAAAACATTCACCCTATGGAAATCTTTCTAGAACAGTGTGTGTTGTGAATGACCTTTATCTGCACATAGACCTTGTGCAGTATATACATACGCATCAGTGCTGCTGTTATTTTCCATGACCCCTTCATTCTGATTGGCTGGCATGCTTGTTCTGTGTGCTCTACGATGGATTGTTTGTGCCTTGCTATCTGGGTGTCTGTGCTGCCGGGTAGGCACCAGCTTTCTGTGATGCTGACCAGGATTCAGTGGATATGAAAATGAACATAACAGTTGGTGGACTCCAATGGTGAGGCCTTACACACTGTATGCTCGTCTCACATGAACAACACTTAAAGACATGTGCGCTCCTAACACAACCCATGGTACGTCCAACCAAAGGTCAAAGGTTGCAGCAAGAAGTGTCTCTCTGCCTGCTGTGGAGGAAGCCATGCTGTCAAGGCATGGAAGTTATAGATGTCTGGAAGGGAAGGAGGAGGATATGATCCACAACCTGAGCAGCAAGTTTGGACAGCGCCAGCCCCAGCGTGGTGAACTCTCAGTGGGGTGGTGTGCAACCTGAGCTGGCGAGTGTTTGAGTAAGTGGACCCGAGAGACCCGCACGGAGTAACAGCAGTCAGAGGAGAGCTAAGTGTTGCAGTTGCTCTGGGAAATGAGGGGATGGAATGCTAAGCTGAGAGATGCAGAGAGATGAACTACTGGCATAAACACTCAGTCAACAGGGGTCAGGCTCTCTACTCTTACTTTTCCTCTCTTGCTCACACTACTTGCAGACTCTATAAAGTCCAAAGTGCTGCCAGTAATTCATCTTTGAATCTCAAGCCATGATTGTTAAACATGATTCATTAACAGCAATTGGGTGAATAATCACTTAAAACTTGTGGAACTAGGTACTGAGTCAGCACTGGTGTTATTCATTAAAACTGCATTTTAATCAGTGTTAGGAGGGTACATGGATGTTTTCTGAAAACACTATTCTTTGGTCCCTCTAGTTCCTGGTAACTATGTTTCTAGGGTCCTATGTTCTTAGAATGGTGGAGACCCTGGCCCTATATTCTTGAGCTGCTATGCTCTATGTGCTTATATTGTTTGTTCTGACCTTCCTATGTTTTATGTTCAGAATGCGGTCTTTTCCTGGGTCCTGGAGGTTTGGCCTGGGGCCTAGGTTTGGGAAAAGTCTTAGAACACCCATAGATTACATTTAATTTCTTTATTAGAATACAACCACAAAAGTATTAACACTGTAATCTCCCAAATATATAACGTATGGATTTGTTTTAAATAATGCATTGTTAAATAAATATTTTTGTATGTGTTTTTAATAAATGATGAGGTAATGGTCCAAACTTGCTGCCCAAGTCGTGGATCATCTCCTCCTCCTTCTCTTCCAGATATCTATAACTTCCATGCCTTAACAGCATGACTTCCTCCACCACATAATTTGGGAGAAACTACCCCCTCCACCCTTTAAATACATTCGTACCAAGGTTTTTTTGGTTTGCATTCAGACCGTAAGTAGGAACTCTGTTGATTATAGGCTCAGTAAAGCCTGGACTTCACTGTCAAACCATTTGTCTTTGTTTTTTCATTGTAGCATGAAGATCTGTTGTCAGAGAGCTACTGGTATATTTGAATTTGGCTGTTGTATCACTGTTTGATCTAGTCTCTGAATTAAATATGTCATTCAGGGTTTCTGTAAACTGAAAAAAGTACCTACTTTAAAGTAGGAGCTAAAATATTTCCTATGCATGGTCTTCCAAGAACTCAGATCATCTCCCATTTCCTATAGTGTAATTGCGTGACAAAAGGGGCACAGGTCCAGTGCAAAAGTACCTACTTTTTACCATGAAACCATGGCTAAAATAACAAATCTAAAGATGGACTAAGACTTTAGCACAGTACAGTATATTCCTTCGTCCCTTTATTCCCTGGTCTATATATTCCCTGGGTCCTATGTTCTAACTGATTTAGACCCCATGTTTCATATTTTGGGTCCTATATTATGTGGACTCCGTGTTCTCTGGCTTTATAGTCACTCTAACCAATTCCTAATTTAGAGTTTTGTACATTTGCGTATTATTAGTATAACTGAACATGGTGGTAGAACTCAACAAGGCACTTGCACCTGGACCAATCAGAAAATCATCGCATACTTCACATCGTCACTCAGCGTTCCTATGTGCTATGTACCTACCCTGAAGTAGGAGCTAAAAAAGTACCTATACACCCCATTCCATGAACTGCCATTCTTGTGCGTAGATTAAAAACAGTATTTAAATTGCATTATAATCCATGGCGTAAATGTCTCCCAATATTCCTGCAACCCAATATTCTTATATTGTGATGTTACCAGGGTCTCTTTTCCCCCTGATCATTTATTCCCAATGTTTCAGTGCGACCTCACTAATGGCATCCAAGCCCTGTTATATTTAGAGACCCAAATATTGTGATTTATATTTTAAACCACGCATTTAAATGCCAAACATCTGATATAGACTTTTCGTGTTCCCATAGTACAAATGTAAAAAGATCTTTGGACACCCAGAACACACAAGCACGTCCAGAACTGCACTTTATACCCCTATATGTGCATATATATTTTTTACAGTACTTTCACTGTATTTAATAAATCATTTTCAAGGATAAGAACTAAAAAAGACACAAAGTCAATGTGAAGGTTTCTTTCTAAGAAAAGACAGGACCTTGGGAAAGCGGTTACACTCATTATATTATCATTTGACAAAAATATCTGGTGTTATAATCTGTAATGAATCAAATCGGGTCTGAACAGGAGGTTTCCTATAGTGATTTCTCAGAGGGATGAAATATGGATTTGTTTTAAATAATGCATTCTTGAATAATGAGTTTTGTATTTGTTTTTGATAAATGATGAGGTAATGGTCATGGTGGCTGACAGACACTTGGCCACTTCTTTATTTCTTTTTTTGAGATACTGTTATCCTCTCGCTGTACCTCTCTCTCCCTTATTTTCTCACTACTCCCTCTGTCTAATGCGGTTTATGGCTGGAACAGATCATACTTCGTGGTGATTGTGTAAGAGCACTTACAGAACTGTGCAGTGATTTAATGAAATTCCTCTCGAGAATCTGCCCATTGCACACGTTCTCATGGCATAGTGTGAAATTATAGTCCATAGAGACTTAGCACAAGTATCCAAAAAGGAGCAAGTTATTTTATTTAGATTTATATGAAGTAGTGTTTCTCAACCTGTGGCTCATGGTTGAGAAACATGTATTGTATGTGAAATTTATACATACAGATATACACCATTTAACAACCACATTGCATTGTGAAGCAGGCTGTTCTTTAAAATTGTTGTTGACCTTACATTACTGTAGTCACAAAGTGTTTTCATGTTACTGTAATATAAATACAAAGGGGATTTCCACAAGAAAACTACATGCAAACGATACTTGAAGGTATCAAGATACCACTTAAAACATGAGAGGGACACTACCATATACCAATACACAACACCGTGGTTCTTCAGTTACGAACAAACATTAACAATTATACACACTGTAGAACCAAAATATAAATCTAACTAAAAATAACTCACTAGCTACACACAACCGAGAGGGAATGAGTCCACTTGAAGAAACATTAACTTTCAGATCAAGCAATGTAAAATCTAGCACAGCACTACGTGTAGGAAGTCACAGTGGTCAAATGACCGGCACTCTGCACTTCTAGGTATATGTAAGTGAAGCCAGCGTGGCACTTGTGTTAAGCAGAATACACAATTATTTCATTTGGTGTTTCTGCCTACTGTCATAGTACAGTAAGTGGATAAATGTTTGTATTTAGCTTGTGAGAATTAATTTTGGACTGCACAACAGACCAGATGATTTAAAAAAATACCAAAAAAATGCTGAATGAAAGGCTTAGTTAGAATTATATCTATTTAGAATGTATATCGCTCGCAACATTTTTTTATTTTGAAATATACCCTAGTTTGTAAGTATTTTAATTTTAAATTATCGTTTACATTATAAAACAGTTGAAGGTGCCATAGTGCAAGCAGTGTGACCCTTTTGTTGGCTTGTTTATGCAGCTGTTCTGTGATATTCCGCTTGGGACATTAATCTTCACTGTACTTCTCTCTCAGTTTGGTGATAGATGTTTCAGGTGAAATCACTTCCCAGTTGCATATGGCCACCTCACTTGAACATCCAGACTTCAATTCCCAAGATACCTGTTCAGCCACACACCCCTGCCCTGCTTTCACTTCCTTTCTTTACTAAAGAAACCGCAGAAACTGACAGCTAAGCAGCAGGGTGGCAAATCATGTGCAGGTAAGGGTAGTGCTTTATGTAGCTTTAGTAATTATTATATTGCATCAACAGTGCTGCATGTTCAGACTGAACTGTTCGTTACAGGACTTAATCCGTAACCCTATATAATATGTAATAAACTTTCTTGTTCATAACACTTCATAAGAGATCAAACGCCTGTACACAAGGATGGTGAATACTCTTTTAAATGTTTGAATGACATCAGTGTTTGTATTCACGTAGCTATCATTAGGGGCTGTCCAATTGAGCCATGAAATAGCTATATGAATACCTGCTGCATAGTTGAATTACATTAAGACAGGTGTGGATCTAATATACTCGGGTGTTTTGTCCTTTCTTCTTTTCCGTGTACATTAAAATAATAAAAATAAGAGCTCGAGTGCACCAGCTAGTCCCTGAATTAACTTGGAAATGAACTCTGGTTGGATGATGCCAAAATTAGAAGGCAAGATCTAATAATTCACAGGATTGCAACACAAATCCTCCCAGCTTGCTCAAACATGGATGTGCCCTAATATCCCTCAGTGCTGGATGGAACACCTGTGGGAGGGATCAGGAGGTTGCATTAGTGTTTATTGGAAGACCAGTGACTCATTGCTGAGTATTCATGTGTTTGGGATTAAGCCATGATGCCTGGTCAGATGTACATGGTGAATTTCAGGTTATTCTTATTCCCATAATGTTCTGTAAACAGGAAGTAGAGTGTTATGATGCTTGTCTTAAAACTGATGATGCCCTGGTTTTCGAGTACAGTTAAGTGATGTTTAACGCCCATCTGATCAACGTCAGCTTGCCTTACTGACAGAGCTCTTATAAATGACAATAAATTATAGATGGAAATTTGTCTTTTAACTCTGGACGTTGTGGCTTTATATAGCTGGTCACCTCAACAGCCAGTCAAAACTACAGATTGTTACAGAAAAGGAGAGCGAAGAGTTAAAGAGCAGAAGTTTGAGAGACTATTCAAACTCGATGTGTTTACAGACTTTTTTATAAGTTATTCATTTTTGTGTGGATGGCTTTCCGCTAATTATTTGCAACAAGCTGTAAATGGCATTCGGAAGTGTATGTGCCTGTCCTATTGTGGTAGTACTCTTTTGTTAGTTCCCCTGCTACCTGCATATTCCTTCTAACTTCTAACTATATAAATTGGTTCTAATTCACTAGTTGAGTCAAAATGAGTATGATGTGAACTGATTTACATGCATGGCTAATTAGAGGTGAGTAGGGAGTATAAAAGTGAGAAAGCAGGAGAGTGTGTTCTTGCAGGTTATAGGTTCATGTATGCAGCTGTTCAATCATAAATCAAAGACAGTAACCTGATCAATGATATTGAGCCTGAGGAGCGTTAACTTTCTCTCTGTCTCTGTCTGGTGGACATTTGAAAAATCACTTCATTAAAATTTGGCGTGCCATAAAATAGTCTCTTTGATCTCCTTTCCCTTCCTGTTGATGTCCAGCCAAGCGTCATTGGTTCTGCTGTGGGAATGAATGGCATTACATTTCCATCAAGGTGACATCTGGGCATCTGTAAGGTCTTTCATCTGTTAGGCAGTGTATATTCTCCTTCAGTTGCTACAGTTTGAAAAGACATGATAGCTTTCAATCTTCCCAGATTGGTAGCTGCCAGGTAATGGAGAGTTTAGGATCAGAGTGGGAACTGGGTAATTTGTAGAAGTTAAGTGAAAACGCTGTTTAACGACCATCGGGTCAATGACCGTTCACTTTGAAGACCAAGGTGTTAATAATTATAATATACTATAACAGAACAAAAACTGTCTTTTATTTCTAGCCTATAAAGTTAATCGACACACTTAATACTAACAGCCAATCAACACTGTAGATCCATTTGCAGAGGCGGGTGTTTAAGAGCAACAGTCCTTGGTGTGCCTGTTTGTGTATGTGTCCCTGTGTGTGTGTGTGTGTGTGTGTGTGTGTGTGTGTGTGGCTGGGTGTGTCTGCATGTATGTGTATGTCACTGTGTTTCTGCATGTATGTGTATGTCTCTGTGTGTCTGCATGTATGTGTATGTCTCTCTGTATGTGTGTGTCTATGTCTATCTGTGTGTGTGCGCCTGTCTGTATCTCTACGTGTGTATGTGTGGTTGTGTGTGTGTCAGTTGGTACTCTGGGCTTGTTTTTACTGTGTAATTGCTTATTTGGGCTCACCACCCATCTCTTGTGTTGTTCATAATACTGCCTATCAGTGTAGTTTTGGCTTCTGTCAAACAGAACTATCAAGTCCATCATATCATCCTCTGAAGTGTTACTGCTTTCCTCTAGACCTAGTCATAACAGTACACTACTGTATTTTCTGTGATTATTTCCATTTCCATAAATTACAAAAGGTTTAGCATGTGTATAACAGTCTAGAATTCCACTCTTGATTTCAGAGTTATCTCTGATGCATATTACTGTACCATAAAAAGATTATGTGGCTATGGTAATGTCTGGTCAATGACCAATGTAATGCGGCGCATACCTGTGTAGGATACTGTTCCAGTTGCTTAAGATTTCCCACATATCCTTTGTTTGGGTCCTTTGACAGGCATGACATCAGGTGAGACCTCACTGGCAGGGTGAAACTCCTCACATTACAGTGCCATTGGGTATCAAAGGTATATGATTTGAAAACCAACCTTGACAGTGAGAAAGGTTTTACATAACTAATGTGTACCTTTTGTATAACCATAACTCTCTGAGATATGTCTCCAGACGATACAAGTGCCTACATAAAAATAAAATGCACAGTAAAAGTTATGAATGGTTTAGCAAAGGTTTAGTTTTGCATGTTGCTGCCATGTTCTGGCAGTAGATAGTGCTAATCCATGTCACGCTGGGAGTTGGAAGTGTCTGAGATCTGTTTCACTGTATTCATTTCTGGAGTCGCTTAAAGTTTTGTAATACTCCTTTGTATCTGCTCTGCTTAAAGAACATTGAAAAGCAACCTCCTTCATTCTGTTTTTCACTGGGGTTTAATGGATCGCCTCTAAAATTACATAGATGTGACGTCTCATTTTGAAGATCATCTGTCTTTATGAATGATGATTGATGCAAGAATGTAATCACTCCAGCATCCCACGGTTATTGCAGTTTCATGTTCTGCTTCATGTAGGTCATCTGTACTACTTCTTTCCATCGTGGGGATGACGTTTTACAGCCCTGTCCATTAAAACAGCATTTTGTTTGCCCCCCGTTAGCTGTAATTAGCATGCACAGCATTTGCACTGTGCAGAACCTGTTCTCCAGAGCGCTCTTTTCCCGCAGATTTGTGCTGTTACGAGCAAAAACTTGGATCAGGTTTCTACTGTTCCACTGCTGAAGCGGTGCCAAGAACGACTAAGTTGAGCCCAGAAAGACCTGCGCACTGTATTCAGAGCCTGGAGGTGAACACATCAGCTCTTCACCTTTTGTCTGTTGTCTTTATTCATTAAACTAATGAGCTGTGTTAATTTACATGACTTTGGATCTTTCTGGCGAAGCAGTATGTTAGGTAAACAGGTGCTTAATGATGAGGTAACGAGGATATCACATTTTCTACAGGATCTAGGTAGGGCATATGATGGGATATTCCGTGTGTAAAACAGGAACCAACAAAGATGATGAAGGGAAACAAGGAATGATTCTGTAAATCCTACCTGTTGGGCAACAATTGGACAGTAGTTTTCACAATCATTTTGCTGGACAGTTAATAAACGGGCTTGTTGAAAATGGAGATGAATATAGAGGCAGACTCATAATAAAACATTTCTCAGAACGCAGATGATATTTTCTATCGTCCCATAAGACTTATCATTTCCTTTTTTGGACATATGATCACTGCGTTATGATCCAGCAGAAATGAACTTCTTTGTTGAACAATGCTATCATCACCAGTCTGCCTTTAATATTACATTTTACTCTTCCATAGAGTTTACAGCTTTTATTCCAGACCACGTTTGTTGCTGATCCAACTTGTTGGTCAACAGTCGTGGCTAGCTGAATCAAACATGGTCTGCCAGGTCTGCTTATTCTAAGAGACTTCGCAACTTGTTACCATAGACCTGGTTGCTTGGTGTTCTTGTGGGATCTGGCAACCCTGGAATTAAATGCAGGATCTGCACAATGGCTGCAAAAGCTTTTTGGAGAGAGACTGAAGTGCAGTATGCGTTAGCCACAGGCTGTGGCATAGGTAAGCATGATGGTCTTTTCTATTGTCCCACAAGATTTATTATTTCCTTCCATCGTCCAAGAGCAATTCCTAAAAACTTTGTCTTGCTTGACCACTACGGAACTGTTTGCCAATTCCTCCCAGATTAATGGTCAATTCTCAGAGACTAACAGATCACATTTCAGCTACTATCATTGGACGGTAAGGACTCAGGCATGTGCTTAGGCAATGTCTTTGGACAGATTCATGCATTTGGAAGTGGTTCCATAAACATGAGCTCACAAAAGCAAAATGAGTTCACACATGCCCCGTGCACACTACTCTATGCTTTCTTAAACTCCAGGTCAGAGGTGGATGTAACATCATCAGGGCTTGGACTCACAAATGGACAAAATTTGCATCACCCAGATGCCTCCATGGGACTCTCATCATTTGCTTTCATTCCACCACTTTTGCGATTTTGTGACTTCACTCCTTGATTATAGCCGAGGTTGAAATCGGAGTTTCCTCACTTGTAGATGAAGCACGCTGTCTCTTAGCATACGCATGCCTCTGTGCAACAGATGTTCAGCATGTACAGTTTCTGGAACACGTTGACATTGTGCAGAAATGCTTGTAAATATGTCAGCAGAATGTCAGCCTCAAGAAATGTCAAGAGCGTCAAGTGCTGTGGACTGTATTCTCTTTTTATAGTCACATATGTGGCATATGGCCATCACAGCTGATTGTGCAGTCTGATCTAACACTGTTGATGGATGCCTGATGTTGATGGAGTCTGTGTGTTATAATCATATGGATTCAGCTTTTTCCACCCTCGATGCTGGAGCACTGAAAAACATACATTTGTCTATAAACCATCTGTACCTAAATACCGACAGAGCTTTGGCTTCTTCACAAGGAGTTCACAAGCAGGTCCGCATGTTTATGACATCAATAGGAATCTGACTATTATATGAGCCATTCGATGGGCCCATATCTGATCATTGCAAAGTTTACAGCTCCAGAGTTATGAGTAGGCTTGGAAAAGACTGGGGGAAAAATGCCACCCTTTAGGATTTTCAATATTCCTTAGATACAACCTAAAGCATCTTTAGATATTTAACACAGCACCAAAAATTATATAAAGAGAACTCAGTCAAATAAATGAGACATATTATATGTGGTAATTTATTCATTGAGGACAATGATCAGAATATTACAAAAGTATGTAAACCTCTGGGAGTAACAGTTTATTTAAAGTGTCAGGTATTTTCAATCTATCGACTTTTTCTTTAAAAAAAAACAAACATTTTGAGCTTAATGATACACATCTGTTCAAAGTTTATCAAAACACAAATAAAAATTTTTTGTGAACCTTAAAAAAAAAAGAGTTGCTGATCAGGCAGGATAAGTTTCAGTGCCATCTTGAAAGTGTTTGGACTCCACTAACCCAGAGTCAGACAGAAGTCTACAAATGAAAGGAATTTGAGACCGCTGTAACCCATAGTTACCAACAAACACAGATCACATCGAAAGGAAGTTGTGTAATAGTGAGAGGGCCTCATGAATGTGTTCATGAATCTAGCATCAGTGAAACGGGTACAGAGGAAAAAGATCACATTGACAAGCACACATTATATCAGAAGATCAGTGTGTGGATGGATGTGACTACATTTACGACTTTCTTATCAAATAGAAGCATTGTTACTGGAGAAAGAACAATTTTATTTTGCTGCATCCGGGGCAATAAGATGGATGGAACAATAAATTGTACCAGTAAATCCAAAAGGAAAATGTCAGAAGTTAGGTCATACAGCAAGGCAACCCTAAAAACACAAGCTGTTCTACCAATGAACATTTAATAAAGAATAAAGTCAGTGCTTTGTAATGGGCAAGTCAAAGTCCTGACCTTAATTTAGTAGAAATATTGTGGAAGGATGTGAAGTAAGCAGTTCACTTTAAGAAACTTACATTTGTTAGTTGATGGTATTCTGTGTGATAGGATGGGCTAAAATTCCTCCTAGCCGACGCAGGACTGATCAGCAGTTGCAGTTATTGCTGCCCAAACGGGTCACACGACAGGTTGTATTTATGAAGAAATTTAGAATATTATACAAATTTTTTCTTTTTTATTCTTTCTTTCTATTTTTTAATATATTTTTGAATGTTAAACATTTTTGTCTGAAACTAAAATTAATCAGATAGATAGATAATCATAGGCCACTTAAAATTAAGATGACATTTAGCTATTATCACTGATTCAGTTGATGATAGCTAATAATAGCTTCAGAACAGAGCACAGATCCTCAAAATACTGGAGGTCTTCCAGTTCGTTGGAGATCATCTCAGATTATCTAAGCACCTTTTCCTAGCTGCTTGATTGCAGGCAGCACCCACAGGCACATGTTATAACAGTGCATCTGTTCTCCCTTTTTTTAGCCACCACCAAGTTAAAGCATTTCCATGTCATTTGCCATAATCACCTTGTGATGTGGTGATGAGACATGGTACTTGCGGGCTTGTGGTCAAAAAAAGGAGTGCTTCAGTGGCTGTATGCTAACAGAAAGAAACCAGATTGAACTGAATAATTAGGGTGGAAGCATGTGGTGTTTAATATGTGGTAAGGCTGATGGAGAAGCTTCACCACTGACTGACAGAGAAAATGAAAAGAGGCAGGAAAGGTCTGAAGAACATTAGAGGGATCTGTAGGACCTTGTGTATCGAGCTGGGCAAGGCAGAAAATAAACTTCTGATGATTTCTGATGTTGATCTGTTTACAACATGACAAATTAGCAGTTATACATATTGCACGTACACTCATCAAATCGGTTTATTAGGTACACCTTGCACTTACCACATACATGTACTTTGCAGTTCTGCAATTACAGGCTGTTGTTTATCTGTTTGTATGTAAAGAAATGGTCTGTCATCATTGAATTGAACATCAAGATTCTAGTTAGTAGTCCAGTCACTTAAACACAATGGTGCTAACTGGTGTTAAGAGCCAGCTGCTCGAAACAGAAGTTCCTGTGGGCCTAGGTTGAAATCCTGGGTTGGGCTTCCAAGCCAGGTCCTCAGTAGCTGCTGTTTCAGTCGAAGGTTAAGTGATATGTACTATGCAGAACTCTTGAGATGGACTGGGTTGACCGATTTCTTCATGTAGTGAATTTTCAGGCTAGGCATTGGACCCTCTTCTATATAAACCGAGGAAAATACTCAGAATGAATTACTCTGCTTTTTGCTTCTGTTTATAATATAGACGTGCCCATCCATTCATATCAACCCATCTCATTAATCACAGGACCTGATTTAGAAGTTGGTTCCCAAACCTGTCCAAGCTAGATTATGAACGACAGAAGCACTGCTGCAGATATTTGAGAAACAAACATTCTGTGAGGAGATGCTTAAAAAGAAACGTTTTGCTTTTCCAATTATTTAACTTCTGTGATTTTATACCACGACTGTGTAAATAAATGATAAGCCCTTTGGATAGAAACTTCTTTACAAGCACTTTTGTGTTTCATCTTTGTTTGGTTCTTTCTCTTTGAGTTATCGCTCACTCTCTGATCCTCACAGTTGAGAGGTATTCATTCTTTTCCCTCAGACCTGACAGATTTCCCTGATATTTAAACAAGCTGTCCTGAAGTTCTTCAAAGGCCTGAAAGAAAAATCGATAGACTTGTGTAGACTTTTCATCAATAACTCATGAGAATGTTTGGATGAAGAGCAGCGCAGCACTTGTTTACCACAGACTTTGTGTATTGCGAGGTTCGGTGATGGAAGAAGCAGTTAGACTTTCCTTCTCCAACAATCTTTTGCAGTGTGTATTGGAGTGTGCTGGAGCGTGAACGTCGATATCAGTGTGAAGGTCGAGTCCAGTCTTACAGGTCATAGGTTTCACTTCAACAAATCCACCTGCTCATCTCTTACCTGCTATTGAGTCTACAGACTGCACAAACCCCCAATACAGCAGCAGGAAGCTACATTTATAGTTAAGCGCTGTTTAACAGCCAGCCGATTGGCCGTTTAGTTTAACAACCAAGGTCACAACAATTATTATAACTTATAATAACAAGTAAAAATCTGCCCAGACGTTGCGTTTGACATGTGTAATTTTACTGCCATAAATATTATTTAGATGTAATTTGTTGTTTTTTCTTCGTTTCCGTTTTTTAACATTTTTATTTAATTTATCAGGACAACTTTATTTTCCAGGATGTACAGGGAAGTCATTACAGCATAGGCACATACTTCAGTGAGCTGTAGCTTCACAGACCTTACAGTGTCTTGCTTATTTAACTTAAGGTGTGACCATACACATTTACATTTACAGCACTTAGTAGACGCCCTTATCCAGAGCAACTTACAACTCATATCATCTTACAATTCAAGCAATAGTGGGTAAATGGCCTTGCTTAAGTATCACAAGTTTTTTTTCATTGTTTCATATTAATTTTTAAATATCCCCTAATTTTTGTGAGCAGTATATGTTTAAAATGAAATTAAAAAAAACTCTAGATTTCTGTCAAAACTCGATTGCTAATAAAATGCCAAGCCAACATTGGAAATGAAGGTGCAGACTTACAGCTAACGTTAGTCAGCTAAACTGTAACTTTGGGCATAAAGTTAGAAACCAACTGATGTTAACATTCATCCATATGCAGGTGACACAATTTAACTCAGAAACTGAGAAAGCCAATAAAGTGTATTAAACAAGCTACATAGCTAGCTGTTTACATGAACATACCGTGCCTTCTGAGGTTTGTGTGCAACTGCAACGTTAATGAAAATGTGACCAATGATCTTCCAGCCATATATATATATATATATATATATATATATATATATATATATACACTGCTTTTTCTGTTTCCTCCATTACCTTCCTAACTTTCCTTTATTATTTTGTTCTTCCAGTTAATGTGTAATTGTTTTCTTTTATACTTCCTTCCTTCTTTTATACTATCTTTACTTTCCTCCCTACAACCCATTTCATCCCTTTCCCTTTTTCTTTTTCTTTCTTTCTTTCTTTCACTATTTTTATGTCACCATTGCTTTCTTACTTCCTTTTATCAAATCATTCATTTTCTTCCTTCCTCTCTTCCTTTTTGCATGTCTACCTCACTACCTCCTTCCTCCCGTCCCTTCTGTCTCATTCTTTGTTCCATTCTGCCTTCCTTTCCCATCTCTACCCGCCCTTTATGACTAGTGCTGTTAATACATTGCTACTGTCACAAGTGGCCATTAATGCTGTTTTTTTCCACAAGAAAAAACTTTCATTTTAACTTCCATTTCTTTCTCCCAACAGGCTTTCTTTCCCTCCTTTCCAGCGCTTCCTGAATTTGCTCCTTTTTTGTTTTCTGTTTGATATAGTTATTCCCATTTTCCTTCCTGTGGTCTCTGCACTTTCTGTGTCTTCCACTACTTCCACTAAAGTAACAACAATTTCTCATTTTATTTATTCTTAATTCTTCTTCATCTGTTTACTCTGTTTTTCTCTCTCTCTCTCTCTCTCTCTCTCTCTCTCTCTCTCTCTCTCTCTCTCTCAATCTCATTGTGCACAAAAAA
>JAUZST010022051.1:0-32011 GCA_034779995.1 Parotocinclus haroldoi
ATGCACATGCCAATTTTCAGTTTTTTATTTTCATATTCTTTATATACATATATTTTTTTCTCATTTCACTTCTAAAATGTAGACTATTTTGTGCAGATGCATCACATTTAATTCAGATTTTAAAAAAAATACATACAGGTTGTAATGTAGTACAATAGGGAAAAATCCAAGGGGGTGAATACTTTCGCAAGGCACTGTAGATTGGAAGGAAGATCAGCGGAAGAGAGTATTATGGAGTGACAAAGTTTGCAATTTTTGGGTCGAGAATATACATTATTACATACTGCTCACAAAAATGAGGGGAGACTTCAAAATCCTATCCTTGTGTGAGCAGTGTATATGGTTTTAAAACCACTATAAAACAACAAATCTAACGGTGGCCTAGGACTTTTGCACAGAACTGTACATGTAATTAGATTGTGGAATATCAGTGGTTAAGGCTCTGTATTAATGACTGCAAGAACATCAGTTCAAGGACCAGGATTATATGAGTATCAAGCCACATTTCCATTTACGCCATTTAGCAGACGCCCTTATCCAGAGCGACTGAAAACTCATACAGTCTTACAATTCAAACAATGGGGTGGCAGAAGAGGGATCATCAGGTCTAGAGTCCAGTACCTTAACCGCTAGGCTACCACAGTACCAAAATAATGCAGGAGCACATGAAAAGTTAGAACAGTAGTTCTTAAAAAGGGGCATGAAAATTATTTTAGAAAAGCTTCGATCTAGCTTGCTAATGAGCCATGATATTCCAACATAATTTCACAATACTTCATAAAACATATTGCGATATTACGGAATGCTCGGATTCTTCTGACTTTAACTGCCTCCATAAATGCTCAAATGACTGCAGTCATTGATTCATTCAGATTGTTATGCTTTTAATGGGATTTGTTGATATATTAAATTAAAGAAAACTGCAAAACAGAAGTATTGTCACTAATGCTCTTAGACTATACATTTTTATATTTAGTCATTTTTTAAGGAAATTATGCAGCTGGACTTAAGCTAAACTACAAAATTCATTAAGATAAAGTGATTTCTTGCAGTGCACTTTGTGTTTTTCGTTTTCAGCTACACCAAGTCAGACTGTTTAAGTACATTTCAGAGCTCAGGCCTCACAAATTAATCGAATACACTTTCACATCTTTAATTCTGTTGTAGCTTCTTGTGTTGCATGCTAGTATTGCAAACACTAATACAATATGTTTATGTAAAAATCTACCCAGTTCTTTCAAAATACTCACTAATCGCACTAATAAGGCTTCCTTATATAAGTGAGGATTCAAGTTCTTGGCAGATTAATAGTGGCCTGATTGAAAAATAAACAGATATGCCGGTGGTTTAGTAAGATTTATTTTAAAATGCATCCTTTACTTTTTACTAATGGATTGATTTCTATCTGACTCTACAGTGAGAAAAACGGCTCCACACTTTTCCACCAGCAGTCAGTCTCCTGTCAAATCACCAGGTAGGTTTGTAGCGTGTTGTGTGGTCTAGGTTGGCAGTCTGGCATAGATGTTAATTGAATAATTATGTTGTAATTATAGTAAAATTAAGTAAACAATTTAATTAAAATCAATAACAAAAAATGTATTAGTAATAAAATTCAAAATAAATAACAAAGTAGATTTTAAAATGAGTTCTCAGCGGTAAGTTATTGGAGGCACATTGTCTCCTCTAATAAATAAATGGAGGGAGTTACTGCACTCTGGTGGGACTGGGTTCTGTTGATGAAGACCAGTAGAGTGATGCTGAGATAGAGGAACATCTAAGTGTGTGGTGCTGGAACTGGTACCAGAATATCACCTTGGAGAGAAAAGAGAAAATGTAGTTACTTGTGGTTTGGGAGCACAGAGTCTGTTATCAATCACTGATGCCATGTACAGCATGAAGCTTCCGGCAGCACTAACTATATCAGCAAAGCTAAAAGGAGAGAAAAAGTTAACACAGTCAAAAGGCAAGAGTCAAACCAAGCCATGCGTCCCAGTCTAAATCTAACCAAAAACCCTGAGTAAATAGGAATATTTTTAGTCTAGGCTTAAAAATGTGAAGAGTGTCTACTGGACTGTAGTTTCTAAGAGTTCACTCAGATAATGTGGGGCCAGACCATGTAGCGCTTTATATTTTACAAGAAGCGTTTTATAATCAATGCCAAAATCAATATGTAGCATTAAAAAATTTGCAATATGTATGTATGCATTTTTGCAATTACTGATTTAATCAATCGACAAGTTTACTAATTTTTATTAAAAATGTTGCCATTACACCTGTGATCAACAATTCTGAACTGTTTGTCTTCTTTTTTTATGCTAAATATGATCGTATAATTTTTGACTATTGAAGTTTCTACTGAAACATTTTTGCAAAAGCAAAGCGTGCCAAAACAGTATAAATCACCACGAAAACAAAAAAAAAAACAAAAACAAAAACTTAGAAGAGAATTCTGTTGAATGGTCCCCATTGTTTGTTTTTTCTCCCTTTGTGCTGTTTTGCCTATTGTGATGATTTAAAATTCATTACTCTTGCGTTCAGGTATTGCTATGAGATAATCTGAAGACTGCTTGCTGAAGTGTAATAAACAGACTATAAATGTTTTGTCTGGAGAATCTAATTTTCTATAATCAGTAACTCTGTTAGTAATTAAGGTACTGGACTACGAGCCAGAAGGTCCATCTTTTAAGTCACAGCATTTCCGAGCTGCTACTGTTGGAACCCTGAGCAAAGTCCTTAATCCTCAGTTGCTTATGTCTTAAGTCGTTCTTTATAAAATCATCTGCCAAATTCCATTGTTATATATTGAAGAAACATGGAATACTGTACATAATATAGATATGCTCTTTACAATGTATTGCTTGCTCTCTACTATAATCTCTCTCTCTCTCACTTTCTCTCTCTCCAGTAAATGGAGTAGTGCCCAGTCCCATTCAGATCTCCACCTCCAAATCCAATAAGTCGTCCAGTTCTTCCCCAACGAGTCCCCGCAGCATGCGCAACTTTAAGGTGAGAACCTGTAACCATGGCAACACGACACCCGTGGACATGGTTTCCAAAATCTTGCTGTAGAATTAGAGCTGTTTCTATGCCAGACTGGAGGTAGAACAGTATGATGATCAAGTGCTAAATAATGCTTATTTAGCTGGGTATAGATCTAACCCCCCCAAGTTCTTTTGTTAAAAGTGTTTTTCAAACTGTATAGTCCTCTGGCAAATTCTCTTCTGTCCCTCACTATGTTCCTGTCCTGTCAACCTCTGTCTGGTGAGTAGTGTGCCAGAGATAGTTTTCTTCACAATAACAGAATGAAGCTTTTATTTCTCACCTCCATGTTTGCCCAGCTACTAATTAATGAAATTGTTGTGCTTTGAGAAGGTTTTAATCCTGACTAGTTGTTTAAACAAGTTTTGACCAGTGTTCCGGGGGGTGACAAAGCAAACTTTTGAGCCCCTTACATTTGGTCAGTTTACATCTGTGTTGATTTTTTTTAATCAAAATAACAGTCATATAGGGGAATCCTAGTTGTAGCATCCTAGCATTGCGGGATATAACCGAACCAGCCCCAACACATGGAGCACTGAGACTCGGAAACCTCTGCCAAGGTGGAAATGAACATTTAAAAACCTTCCAGAGCAGCCGAGCTTTCAAGGGTGACGGTAACCTACCTGGACTTGCACTTTGGTACCAGTGGCATACATACAACTGGATTTTATATTGCATTGTACAGTCAAGAATAATTTCTTTGCTCATTATATTTGATTTAAGTTATTCATTTTTTTCAGGTGGCTTGCAAATATATGTCCACTCAAAGCCCAAACTTTCAATCTCAGCTGTGACAGCATTCATCCAAGAGGTCAAACTCTGGATGAACAAACGCTTCTGATACATTTGAATCTTTTTCTTGCTTAAGTTATTGTAATGGTCTTTTTGTTTAGCCTACCTGTGAAACCAACTGACGGGAACTATAGGAACCATGATCATACTTATAACCTATTCTCTGTAATCTCCATTTGCTTCCAATTCAATTCTGTACAGCTTTCAAAGTATTACTTCTTACGTATTATATATGGACTGGCACTTCCTTACCTTTCGAACCTGCTTCACATCTTTAATCCTTAATGCGCTAGGTTTTGCTGAATCTTCTCAACATTCTGCGTACTAAACTGTCTTCAGTTGGTGACCAGACTTTTAGCATTCAGTCAAATATTAAAAATGTTCTTTTTACATAGGCATATGGTTAAACAAAAATTCAATTTCTATATGTGGTGCAACAAATGCGTTCTGCGTAATACAGTAGCTTTCAAAGTTTGCCACAAACTCTTCTGATTATATAATTATACCGTTACCATCAAGGAAAATGAGCCGTATGGGTGTTTGGAAAGATGGTTACACACAGACTCTTTTTACTTAAAATGGGATTATTAATATTGTTTAATATAGCATATAATATGGCGTTGTATACTATATAGAATCACAGAAGTCCTGGACTTTGACATGTGATCCATATAAGAGGTACCAGTGTAACATCAGATCTGGATACCAGCAGGATCCAGCTCAAATTAAGCACTGCTCTAATGTTTTATTTGCACATTTATTTATTGTCATCTTTAAAAGTATAGCCTAAGGAAGCATTGCAGCTGGAATTTAGATATTGTGTATATTTGTTATTTCAAGTATAATTTGATGGATTCTTTGCCATTGATTAAATAATTCAATATAAGGACCTCCAGAATATCTTTTCGCTTCAGCTATGGAGAACACGACAAGTCGGCTCATTTTTAATGCCAGTTTAATGAACTAGTGAAAATTACTAGTCGTTTAACCCCTGCTATAAAGTGTACTTGAGCATTGGAAAAGTGTGTAAAATATGATCTACTATTGTTATTATGAAAGTCCCAGGAACTGTAAACCACTATGAACCATCAGTCACCTCGGCATAGGCTGGATACTAACCGGGGGAGCTAATTTTGTTGCATCTAATAATTAAGAGAAATCTGGACATCATAAGTGTACTCTAACCACTAAAGAGATGGTTTTATTCAATACTGCCATCTTTTTTTGTAGCTCAGCTTAAATTATGTACAAACTGGACCATGGTCACGTATTGTGACAAAGTGTCAGGATTCCTTATGGCCATATTGATCATGTTGGCCTAAATCAGAAGCTTCATCAAATCTGAGCCTGACTAGTCTGATATGAGATAATAAGACACAGGAACACCCAATGAGGTAACAGTCTGTCCAGTTTAGAGGTTTAAACTGGAAGAGCAAAAATCCAGTCTGATTAATTTACATTTTAAGATATTGGTAAGCATCTTTTTTTTATCTTGGTCAGAATCAGAATTTGCAATAGTTAAAGAGTAACTGAAACAAATCAGACCCTTATTTTTTATGCTTAGTCATATGATATGCTTACTTAATTACCTTTTTGATGGCATTTAATTAATGTTTTGATGCCAAATTGTCCAGTTGCAATCATTGCTGTTCGTATCCCCGACAGGGTGCCAGTCCATCAGAGTGTATAGCTTGCAACCGCTACATCTGGTAGGCCCTTCCACAGACATGGTCAGTAGCGTGTGCATGTGACACCCAGCCCTGCCAAAAAGCAACATTGTATTGAGAATCTCACCTGAAATTGAGGTTACACAACAGTACAAATGCTCAGACAGATGTTATATAAATAGCTCTCACTTCTCAAGGAAAGCCTGGGGATTGAAGTATCATTAAAAGGACCTTGATAAATGATTCATTGTATTTTACCATTAGCTCGATTGTAACAGAGAAGATGTGATAGCTTAAGTGGCTAGGTGGACATGTGTTGGAATGGTTCTTTGAAGCTTTCAGACTTATTTTAGGCCATATTCCCCATTAACGTGCATCCATAAATATCTTTCATTGTTTTTAGTTCAGTTGCAACAAGCAGATGCGAGAAGGCTTCCATCTTTCTGTAAAGGTACAATAAAGTTTGAGTGTTTTTATTTTATTTATTTTTTTCAAAATGCTAGCCGCCTATAGTGCTTCCATCCACTGAGCAGCACACAGGTCTGATTTGCAGCAATTCAGAACTTCCCCAAGATGCCTCAGAACTTTGAGACTTACTATTTAGTTATATCTAGATGCTACTAAACTCTCAACTTTCTATTTGATGTGATAGTTTGGGTTCATCAGATAAGATGCTAATTGGCAGTGGAATCATGATGATATACAGTCACACAGAATGCAATTTAGAGACCCTATCAAAATAACATTTTGCCAAAATGTAGTACACATTCACCGGTCACATTATTAGGTATACCTGTTTGTTTCCACACTTGTTGCCCATTTGATCAATTTCACTTACCATATTGAAGCAATAACAGACTGTAGTCCACCTGTTTCTCTATACTTTGTTAGACCCATTTACTCTGATCTGGTCATGACCCCCACGGGACCACCAACAACCAGGGAATATTTGGGCGGTGGATCATTCCCAGCACTGCAGTGATCCTGACGTAGTGGTTTTATGTTAGTGTCTGTTTTGCTGGTATGTGGATCAGATGCAGAAGTGCTGCTGGAGTTAAACACTGTGTTCACTAACTGTGCACTCTATTACATACTTTAATATCTACCATATTGCTCCACATTTTAGATGCAAAGTCGGATACAGTAACTCATCCATTGATGTATAGTTTGTGTTAGTTGTGCTCTAATCTTTCATCACTGCTCACAGGACAATGTCTATAAGATTATGAAGGCTGGATATGTTTGGCTGTTGGACTGTGATAATGAGGCGTTTAATAGCTCCTGCAGCACTGCTGTGTCTGATCCACTCATGTCAACACGACACACACTAACACACCACCACATCAGAGTTGTGGTCCTGTACTGGTCCTGTGTGACCATTAGAGCACAGAGTAAAGGTATTTAGTATTTAGAGAAACAAATGGACTTCTATGAAAAAAGTGCTTCTATAAGGCAAGTGGAGTTGATCAAATTGACGATGAGTGTAGAAACAAGGAGGTGTACCGAATAAAGTCATCATATGAATGTAACTACTTTTTACTAGTTAGATTAAACATATTGGAACAAATCAGAATATCATATTCTGGCATGTGCAGTGTTTTGTATACGTGTTCCTGTACATACTGAAAGGTAAAGAAATAGAAAAGAAAGTTGTGAAACTCAAGAGGTAAGGAGATGAAATGATAAGACTGAGAAAAGCTGAGACGTGAAGTGGAAACTAAAAGGGGATTTAAAAAAGAGGCTTGTTTGAAAAAGGTAAGAAACTAGTTTAAGAAGGAGAGTGTTAAGGTTCCTACCTTTTCCCTTGCAGTGCTGCCTCACAGATTGCTGTTACAGAGCAATCGGTGAGGTGTCCTATAACCAGTGTCTAGTTTACGACCTGATGACGAACACCTGAGCCTCCCTCCACTTAAGCAGGAGTTTTAGCAGTGTTGGTGGCCAGGTCATTTCACTCCACCGTGCACGTGCTCAGGTGCGCCTTGACATGCTGTCTGTTTGTTTGCTCGCCTAGTTTGTTGGCCTGTTGCTAATGTCCTGGGGCTTTGAGTACCGATGGATGGATGGATGGATGGGTACAGGGGAAACCCCTGAGGTATTTAGCATTTGAGGGACACTTTTTGGGGTTTCTGTTCCGTTGTTAGGTGCGCTCCGGCTCGGCTTATACGTGCGCTCCTCGCACGTCTGAGCCTGCGCCCTCTCTGTCCTCGGCCACTATTTAGCCTCACTCCCCACTTCTCTGTCGGGCCTCGCTTTAGTCGGCTGCCCTCTTAATTTGAGGCACGCCCCGGCTAGAGCCACCACCCGGCTGTGCGCTAAAAATACATGCACCCCGGCATGGCTTTCTCGCGCTACGTGCGCGCTCGAGCTTGTCCCCATGTGCCTCGCGATTTGGGAGATGTCCCAATTGGCCCTCATCGTGCTTTTGGCATGTTTGCCCACAGTCCCCTGTATGGACTCTGCTGCTTCCTTCCCCGACAGCTGATGACGCCCGGGAGTCGGGGCTGGTAGGGGCTGCACCCCGGACCAGCAGCTTGTGAAGCTTGCATCCTGGGTCCGTGGCCGGAGGGGTCAAACACTTATTGAATTAGTAGGACATTAATCAAATACATCTGCTTAGACCTTAAAGCCCTGTCTTAACACTGTTTGCTTTCATTTGCTTACTTAAGAGCTTATGCACACTTCTCGTTTGCGTAAATAAATAAGGAAAGCATGATAAAACCAGCATGACAGTCCCATTTCGAGAAAATTCCATTGAACAGATGGAAATGAGTCAATCAGTGCATGCCTAATAATATGCTTTATGGTGCAATATAGCAGATTGTTCAAGCTTTTGAACACTTTCCTCTTTTTCACATCACTTGTATAGTATTAACATTGGAGATTCTGATTGTTGTTTAAATAGGATTTCTGATGTCCTTATAGGTGTCAGCTCATCACTCTTCTGCTTGTAATGTATTCACCTCCCTGTTTGATCCTCAGACAAACACCACCAACATTAGCCCTGAGGGTAAGTGTCCTGAACCTTTGTTGTGTCTTGTAGCTTCAAAATCTACCCAGGAAAAACATGTACTATGAAATTTGACAGTAGAACCATGAAGTGGCAAAATTACCACTGGTCAAAATGTGAAAGTTCACTTTAGAACTGTGAAGCAATTTACAGTTTTACTATGAAATCTCATTAGCATGTTTAAGATGCATAATGCATGTCATTTGGGATAATTCCCCTGTATAGATGATGTCAATTTATTTGATTTGTTTTATAAGAAGTTGCAGTTTTGTATGAATTTCAATGTTTAAAATAAATTCCAGTGGCCGTTTGGAAGCAAGAGATGTCTAAGTGTTCTAAGGTTCTACAAAAGGGGGGCCCTGGATAAAATGTTTGAGAACTCACTGTTACATGAAGACACAGTTAGAAAATCTACAGAATATGTCGTTTAAGCAGACATTTGCATCAAGTGTTGCTTTTATGTACACAGTTTTCTGGCCTCTAGGCGAGAATAAAAAACGTCATTTCTATTTCCTAGTTAATGATAATAGGAATATGATCACCTCTGCCATTTTCGACAAGTACAAAGTGGGGAAGATTATCGGCGATGGGAATTTTGCAGTGGTAAAAGAATGTGTTGAAAGGTAAACAAATCACTAATCATTTTGTTTGTATAGTTTTTAGAGTAGAATGTCTGCATGATTTCATTCAACATTCACAGCAATTAAGAAATATGTCTATAGTGTGCAAGCAATATCCCATCTTTGTGACGCATTCCTGTAATGCTTTTGCAAAAAGATTTTTAACTCAGGTTTTTTTGGATTTGATACCTGAATCATAATATGCTAGATGATCCAGCAGAACAAGGACAATAAAATAATAATAGTAATAGCAGCAACCACATTAATTATTGTTACAGTATGTGATCGCAACGATTTTTTGGCAGCTGTAAATAAGATTTAAGGTTTAAAAGTGTAAATAGGGTGGCACAGTGGCACACGGCTTCAGTGAACACTGAATTCATGCAGTGCAGGCAGAGGTACACCCTAGACAAGCATCAGTTCTGTGCAGGGTTTCTTAAATGTGCCACCTGGGGTTTTCTTAAACCCCACCTGGGATTTTGAAACCAGGCCCTCAGAGCTGCTTCCATAATCTGAGTCTTAAAACCAGAACTGCTGGAATGGAAGTTGCATTATTTTATTAAGGGGAGTGAACTACTATTTGGAGGTAGATATTTGTGAAGCTGCTTTAAGGTAATGCTCCATTGTCGAAAAAGTGCTATATAAATAAGTCTGACCATGTCTTTGATTTTGACATTGTGTTTGTCTTTCCTTAGATCAACTGGGAAAGAGTTTGCCTTGAAAATAATTGACAAGAACAAATGTCGTGGCAAAGTGAGTAGAAAATTTCAGCATTTATTTTAATAAATAGCTAAAATGAAGGCTGCCTTAACCATTTAGGATCTAAGATGAACACAAACTTGAATAAATAATTAAATTAGGTATTTGCAATGTGTAAAATATCCCCATTTGACCAGGGACTAAATAAAGGTGTCACTTTATAGTTTTATTCAATATTTTATTTATATACACTATCGCCTCGTATTCTATTCTCTTTCATTTTACCCTTCAAATATTGCCATCTGTTTAATTGATTATAGTTTCATTTATTAATGTATTATTAAAATTATGTATTCTCTTTAGGCATGTTCTCTGCTATTTTTGTTTAATTAATGTGTATTTAAATTACTATTACTATGCACTTGTTAATTAGAGTTAATTAAGTTTATATCTTAATTACTTAAATACATAAACTAGGCCACCCACGGAGGTTGGGTTTCTTTTTTTTTGGGTTCTTTTAAGGTTCCTTTCTTATAATGTTATCTTGCCACTGTCTCTGTAGGCAGATAATGAAAGAAATGTAAAGCTGCTTTTAAAAAGTGCTATAGAAATACATTTCTATAAATTTAATTTTCATAAGTGATTATTTAATAGAATTTAATATCATTTTATTTAAACTTGATGCTTTAATCCCTGTTTACTTGTTAGCGACATTGGCTTCAGTCCAATAGTATATTGTAGCTTCAGAAGGCATTTTTTGTTTTTGGGTAATTTAGGGTAATGTGGAAAATTGTGTACAAAATACATTTGACGAAACTGTACTTGTAAATAATTGGTGTGTGGCCTCAGGAGCACCTGATAGAGAGTGAGGTGGCTGTGCTGAGGCGGGTCAAACACCCTAACATTATCTTGTTAATTGAGGAAGTGGATACGCCATCCGAGCTCTGTCTGGTAATGGAGTTAGTCAAGGTAAGCATAATACATTTGGTTTTATTCTTAACTCTTTGTTGACCACCAGAAATGTTCAGTTCAGATCAGTTCAATTAGCCAAAGCTCCTTACTATATACACTCTCTGGCCACTTTATTTGGTACACCATACTAGTATTTGGTTGGACTTCCCCTTGTCTTGATTCTTTGACAAAGATTTAACAAGGTCCTGGATTTTGGTAAGTATTGACATGATAGAATCACACAGTTTCTGTAGATTGATGCGAACCTCGCACTGCACCATGTCCCAAAAGTGCTCTAATGGATTAAGATGTGGTGACTGTGAAGGCCATCTGAGTAAATTAACTCACTGTCATGTTCAACAAACCAGTTTGATCTCTGTTGAGCTTTGTAGCATGGTGTGTTATCCTGCTAGAGGTATCCATCAGACCGTGGAACACTGTAGTCATAGAGATGGACATGATCAGTGACAATACTCAGATGAGATATTTAAATGATGCCCAACTTGTGTTAAGTGGTCAATGTCTGCCAAAAAGTATTTTCCACACAATTACACCTGAACCGTTGATACAAGGCAGGATGGATCCGTGCTTTCATGCTATTTATGCCAAATTCTGATTCAACCATCCAAATGTAGCAGCAGAAATCAAGACTCATCAGACCAGGCAACAGTTTTCAATTTTCTGTTGTCCAATTTTGGTGAGCCCGTGTGAAATGTAGCCTCGGTAGACTGTCCTTAACCGCCAGGACTGGCACCCAGTGTGGTCTTCCCATCTGCTTCAAGGTTTGTCATGCTGTGTGCTCAAATATCCTCTTTTGCATATTGGTTGTAATGAGTGGTTATTTTAGTCAGAGTTGCCTTTCTATCAGTTTGAACCAGTCTGGCCATTCTCCTCTGACATTGCAAGAACAAGGAATTTTTGCCCAGGTAATGGCTGTTCACTGCATAGTTTCTTTTTTGGACCATTTTAAATAAACCCTGAATATAAACCCTAAACTGAATACTCAGTCCTGCCTGTCTAGCACCAACCACTATGCTACATCTCTTAAATCACCTTTCTTCACCATTCTGATGCTCAGTTTGAATATCCCCGCCTGCCTAAATGAATTCAGCTGCCATGTGATTGGTTTATTAGATTAGCAGTTTCATGGGTGTACCTAATCATCTGACCAGGGGGTGTATAATTATATGCTAACATAAGGCAAATGGAGCGAATGCTACTGCCGTTGAAACACAAGGTGATAAGGCCTTGGGTTTTCGTGTGTTAATGTAGTAGTTTGGCTGTCTTGCCTGTGCAGGGTGGAGATCTGTTTGATGCCATCACGTCCTCTACAAAGTATACAGAGAAAGATGCCAGTACCATGGTCCACAACCTGGCTGCAGCTCTCAAATACCTGCACAAGTTGAGCATAGTGCACCGCGACATCAAACCTGAGAATCTTCTGGTACACATTCAAACACTCACGCGGTTGTCACATTATCAGTGTCAGGACTTTCTATAGATAATGATAAATGTAGATAATGAATACTACATCTAACCCTAACCCCAACCTTAACCTCAGTAACCATAAGTAAAACTCTCTTTAATTTTGGAATATAAAAGTCATCTTTGGCATAAAAATATCTAGAAAAGTCAGGACCTGGATTGGGTTTCTAAGTAGAACAACATTGTATGTATAGTTTCTAACATGTTCAAACATATCACATAAACCCAAACACACGCACACACTTGTTTTTTATTAACATATTAACACAATTGTCACAATTATTGCTGTTATTTATCCCACACTGAAATATACCCTAATTTTTATAAGAGCAGTCTCATAACATAACAGTCTCAGAATATCCCATACTGAAAACACTGTACTATACTATTAACACTATACTACTTCTGGCTAGGATTTATTATATATATATATATATATATATATATATATATATAATTTTTGTCTCTCAAAACAGCCCTAATTCTTTGCGGTATGGATTTTATAAGATGCTGAAAGCATTCTTTTGAGATTCTGATATGCTGATGCGATTGCAGCACAACTTTTTCAGGGCTTTCATGCTGCAATTCTCCATTTCTACCACAAAAAAAACAGATTCAAAGCCAGTGACTGGGAATACAACTAAAGAACATTTAACTCGTCGTTTTGTTCATGAAATCATTTTACGATAAGCTCTGTCACAAGGTGTATTGGTATTGTCATAATGAAAATAACCATAATGATGGCTATGAAGGGACGCACATGGTCAACAACAATACTCAATGGACTGTGGCACTGATGGAGTGGTTGTATGGTGTTAATGGGCTCAAGGCAAGCCAATAAAACATTCTTTACACCATTACACCACCTTCACCAGCCTGTATAATTGACACAACGATCCAGTTGGGTTCTAGATAATTGATTGATCAGACCACGTTACCCACTCTTTGGCTGCCCAGATTTCTTGAACCTTTCTGTTGCTAGCTAACAGAAGGGAAACTAGCATGGTGTTCTTCTCGTATAGCCCTAGTGCTTCAAGGTTTGACAAATTGTGCATTCTGAGATGCTGTTTTGCTCACCATAGTTATACAGAGTGGTGATCACTGAACATTTCCTAAACCAGACTAACCATTCTTCCAAACTCCTTGTTTCTTTCTTTGTTGCTCAATTCTGAGAATACATTAGAGACTACTGTAAGAGCGAAGCAATTATAGAAACTCTCAGTACTTAGCCAGTCTGTCCTGCACCATTAATCATGCCCCTGTGCTATCCCAGTGCACTAAGGTTTGTTAAATGTCACACAGTTGCCCCTGAAAAATGAAGACCCACCCCCATTGCATACAGGGCCCTTTAAGTAACTATTATTTTTGGATCGAGAAAGCAAGTTATGCCCTATGACATGTTTGTGTGCAATCCGCAGGTCTGTGAGTATCCTGATGGTACTAAGTCTCTGAAGCTGGGTGATTTTGGTTTGGCGACTGTGGTGAAGGGGCCACTGCACACCGTATGTGGAACTCCCACCTATGTTGCCCCAGAGATTATAGCTGAATTAGGGTATGTCACTTTTCGAGATCCTTGTTAGAAGATCTGTGTGTTTGAATGTTTGGTTATATTTAAGGCAGAGTTGTAAGCATGTGGTAGTATTTTCTCTCCCTGTGTAATTCTCACTGCTGGTTCTTAGATATGGCTTAAAAGTGGACATCTGGGCAGCAGGTGTAATTACCTATATCCTGCTATGTGGCTTCCCACCTTTCCGTAGGTATGAGTTCTACTCGCATACACACACGCACTTTCAATCCTTACTGACACTTTACCTAAATCATTACTATATTATTATAAGCACCGCAACAAATATAGCACTTTGTACATATTAATTTTATAGGGCCTATGAAACTTGGAGTGTGACTAGTGGTGTGCATCATTGGAAAAAATATCTCCCGTAGATATCTTCTGAGGTGTTGTTGATAACAATAACCGGACAATGCTTGTCCAACTGATTAAAATATCTTTAAAAGTCTTACATTGCATTAGCTTGCTCTTGTTAATATGTTATACGATGAGATAAGATAAACACAGAGTGTGTGGTAAGTGTGTGTGTGTGTGTGTGTGTGTGTGTGTGTATGTGTGTCCGTATGTGGTCTGTTGAGAACAGTGCATGTTGAGGGAGGGAGGGAGGGAAGAAGAAAGGCAAGAAGGATGCAATGGTTATGAATTATTGCTTTTCATTTGACTTATTTCACTGATTAGTCAGTTAATTTAAACAATTACTTTTGAAGACCAATGGAAAAGTGTATTGTGGAGCGACAAGTCTGAGTTTGAAATGTAAAGGTGCAATTGTTCAACAATGTTATATAAGGTCAATGTACCATTGCTAAAACAACTAATGGTGGCCTAAGACTTTTGCACAGTACTGTACCTTACTGGGCTATATTTTGTAGTGTAATGACGTAAATGGCCAATATACTGAATATACTCTATTCAATATCCACAATTTATTTAAGATCTTAATATTATCCTTACCGTACTCAGCATTCAGTTTGTTCACCCTGATATCAGGTGTTTAATAAAAGCAGTGACTTTTCCGTTATGTGCCATTCCAACTGCAGTATTACAATAGCTGATGTCTATGGCAAGAAAATGTATGGGTTAAGCAGGTTAATATTAATAAGGACAATAACCTTTTCAGACGTCATACAGTGGCTACGGAAAGTATTCAGACCCCTTTAAATTTATCACGCTTTGTTTCATTGCAGCCATTTGCTAAAATAAAAAAAAATTCTACATGTTTGTTTTTCTTCTGTCAAGATGGGATGCTGAGTGTACATTAATGAGAAATAAAATGAACTTTTTTATTTTCGCAAATGGCTGCAATGAAACGGAGTGAAAAATTTAAAGGGGTCTGAATACTTTCCGTAACCACTGTATATCTAAACAGAGCGGTAGTGCCTTTAAATATTTAAATATCAAGAGGAATTCCAGTTCAATTTAGGTTGAGAGTTCATCTGAGTAAAGAAGGCTGAGAAATGTTGATTGTAGTAACTACTTAAGTGATTGGGCTTGAGATATATTTTGGAAGATCTTTAGTGCTTTTTAATAGTATTTAGCGAGAATGGTGAATTTGTGCTATTGTGTTGCTGCACAGCGAGAATAATGAGCAGGAGGAACTGTTTGATCAGATCCTGCAGGGCCACGTGGACTTTCCTTCTCCATACTGGGACAACATCACAGACTCAGCCAAGGTGAGTAATACAGGTCTACAGATACCACACAGCTACACTCTTGCACTACATTTTCTTCCTCGCTGTTTAAATCCAAAATCCCAAATGCTAACCATTTACATTTACGTCATTTATCTGACCCCCATTATCCAGAGCTACTTACAATTAATACAGTCTTACAATCCAAGAAATTGTAGGTTAAGAGCCTTTCTCAGGGATCCAACTGAGCAAGGCACATGTTAGGAGGCTTACCTCATGCCCTGGCCGTTACAGAGCAATCGGTGTGGTGGATTATATTGGGTGCTTAATTGACGACGTGATAATGAACACCTGGGGTCTCTACTATAGAAGTACGAGCCCCAGAGTTGTTCATTACCACGTCGTCACAGAACGTGCGGTCCTTTGCTCGTGTCACTTAATGCACCATAGCGAGCGCTTAAATCGTAGCATGTTGCCTTCCCCGAGCTCGCGCTTGCCCTCTGGCGCTCCAGAGCTCCTCAGTGCAACTCGATTTGTTAGGCGTCCCAAATTGGCGCCCTTTTGTGCTCACCACACGTCTGCCCTCTGCCGTATCAGCTCACGCGAAGCTGTGGGTGCCATTCCCATTCGGGGCGCATGACAGCTGCGTGCATTTCCCCCTTTTTGTGTTTTTGTAATTTGGAGAACCTTTTGCTCTGCCCCTATATTTATTTCCCCATTCTTATTATACGTCGTGGGGTCCCTTCTTCCCTGCATCCTTGGGTCCTAAACACATATCATATCAGCGCAGAGTTGGGATTTGAACCTCTGGACCTTGTGGTCCATAGTGCAGTACCTTAACCACTAGACCACCACAGTACCACTAACCCACAAGCACTTGGAAGTAAATCTTTATGCAGTAATGGCTCACAGGATATTTCTTTTTGAGTCGTAGGTGTGCAACATTCAGTTCTTCTGTGTGTGGGTAGCGGTGTGTATGTGTCATATTCCACAGAGTTCTGCATAAAATTAGCATGGTGTGTTGGAGTAAAAGAATCACTAAGCATAAGGTCACACAGGCTATTACACTGCTGTTCCTCTCAAGTCTGTAGGATGATTTGGAAATAACCCTCAACTGTAAAATCTTACGCCTTGTGTACAGTATTGAATATGGTTTCATTTGAGTTATTTTAGATAGAGAATAATGCCCATGTTTTTGGAGAGATAGAAACATGACTACACACAGGATTATGTATGTTGTGGAGAAGACAAAACAATTGTGTACACAAGTTTTAACTGGGTGAAAGGAACACTTGTAGAATAAAGTTGGGCATAGTTGTAAATTGAGCTTGTCGGCGAATCAAACGGCCCTCTCTACGAGTGTGCTGTCTGAGCCATCCGAAGCCTGTTTGCCATGTGTGCATGTCCGCAAGAGACCACTGCTCCAAACATCTATTAACAGCTAGGTCATCACGGCCAAGATTGCCTGGGAATCATCGAAACAAAAATCCTGCTTATCTCAGTCCAAAGAAACTATACTGTCCCCTCTCAGTCTGTCAACGTAGCAAAATGTATTCAAGTGCATTGTGGAGACACGTCTACCAGTCAACAATCTTTTGCCAAGAGATATACTACCCAAAAGTAGCCCCTAAGAGCCTTTTTATAGGGAACCAGGGGAATCACTTTTACCCCTCTTTTTACAAGATCCAATATCTAATCAGAATTTACTAATCATTTACATATCTGCCTGAGACAGAACTGCATGCAGAGTTTTCAAACGTATCTGGGTGCTTTATTTTTTGTCAGTGAGTATGTATTTTTATCCAAGGGTCTTCAAAACATTGCATAAGATAGCAAGATAAAAATATTTCAAAATTGTTTTGTAGGAGCTAATTTGCCAGATGCTTCAGGTAAATGCTGAGGCGAGGTACACAGCAGAAGATGTCCTGGGTCATCCCTGGGTCAAGGTGAGGGTATGTACTTGGCCACATGAGCACACACACACACACAAAACAGCCATCGGTTGCAGGAAATTTCACTTATTCACACTAACTTTTAGAATATATGCACTGGCCATTTTATCAGTTGCAGCTGTTTGACTGCTTGTTATTTCAAATACAAACTCAATGCATTTGTCTTGACATGTAGGCATGGTCAAGATGGCATGCCGAAGTTCAAACTGAGCATCAGAATTGGAAGGAAAGGTGATTTGAGTGACCTTTGTACGTGACAGGGATGTTGCTGCTTGATGAGCTAGTTTGAGTATTTCAGAAACTGCTGATCTACTGGGAGTTTCGTGCACGCCAAACTCTCAGGGGTTTAAAGAGAATCCGAAAAGGAGAAAATGTCCAGTGAGCAACCGTTAACTGTGTGAAAATGCCTAGTGATCCCAGAGGTCAGAAGTGTCCAAACTTCCTGATCAAAAGACAAAAGACATGGTACCAGCAAGGTGTACCTAACGAAGTGGCCTGTTAGTGTATAAATGTAAGTGTTAACATGTAGCATATCATCATCTATCAGGAGGACATTGCTATGGACACCAACATGAAGACGGAGGTGACTGGGAAGCTCAAGACACACTTTACATCGTCACAGAAAGAGGGAAGCACCACTGCTGGAGTGTCTGTTATTATGGTAAACACAATTTGTATCGATATTGATGTCCACCAAATATTAAATAGATTACTTAAGTTTTTTATAATTAAAAATAAGCAATGATTATAATTTTCTAATAGGACGCATTTTGTCTATACATATATCATAACATTTTTACTATACTAAATTAGAGAGAATATAATATCTGAGAGTATAATAACTATAGACAATAAAACAATATACAGTATAATGCAATAGCATATATAATGAAACGGCAAACAAAAAAATAAATATATAATACAAATAAATAAATGCCATTTATTGAATGTCAAACCAATAGTTTAAGGTTAATTTTATGAGTGATCATAATGTTTTGCTTCATTGTTGTACAAAATATATTTGCTGTGGTGCTGGACGTGTGGCACGACGTGTAACGTGCATCAGTACATTTCCCTATTACTCTGCTATGGTCTTTTTATTCTGATAGTCCCCTTAGGTTGAAATATTTCCTCTCATGTCCATCCTCATCAGTCCTAAGCATTTAAGATCTTACTTCTTGTTTCTCTGTATCTGAAGAGGAAGTGCAGGTCCTCTCTTCCATGTAGTTTGCAGTGCACACCCATGCATTCATTGCTCTGTCCTGTAGCTCCGAGGTCACCAGCATCACCAAGCATCTTACAGTAATGAATCTGTCCTCTCCGCTCACCTGTAAAGCAGCATCCTCTGTCATCTTCCTTCTTTTATTGTAGCATAAAGATCCATTTCACCCAAATCAAAAATTAGTAACAGTCATATCGAAACATGGCACCGCTGGTCAAATTTGAAATGGACATTTCATTGATTATGTAAATTAGTAGAACAGACAGTAATGCCATGTGGTCTGAGTCGAGCGCTATGATGTTTGACTGTTCTCTCCATGCCTGTGTGGGCTTCGGGTATGCCGGATTTCACCCATATTCCAAACACATCGGTTGAGATATGTCTGTGTGAGTGAGTAAGCCTGTGTGTTCAGTGTTGAGTTCAGTTTTGTGCCCTCTACTGCCAGATAGTATCCCACCCGTGTGATCCTGAAATGGATTAGGATGAGTTAATAAACAGTTTGTGACCAGAGATGCCCAAATTTCTGTGCAAGACTAGCTTAAGACAATAGCCTTGCTTTGTTTTTTAACTAAAAACAATATCAAAGCAATAACGTATTACTAGTGATGTAATGGTGAAGACCGTCCATATATGCCAAGTAAAGTCTCTAACACCCCTTCCATATTTTTACTGGTGTGATTTTATTTGACAGTTTGAATTGTAAGTCCAGAGCTGTATGTGCCCACGCCCACTCTGTCTCTTGGAACCAGGACAAGTCCACTGCTGGATTCTGGGTATTTGACTCCAAATGTATATATCTCTTCCTCAAAATCTAATCACTTTACTAAAACTCTCTGTTGGCCTTGTTCTTCCAGATCTGCCCATCTATTTTCTGCTTCTGTTATATGGTTTTGAAAGTAAAGCACAGGGTTCCTGCAGTGCAGTACTTATCAGGTTTAAATTTGTATATGGCTGAGCTTTTTATCGTATAGTCTTTTGCAGACGTCTTATTTTTATTTTTTAAGTTTTAATGGTCACTGCACTTTGTAGACGGTAGTCCCTCTTTGTCTATATCCTTATACTATATACCTTTATCACTATTTTCAGTACAGCAGTGACACTGAGATGTTTTAATACTCCAGCAGCACTGATGTGTCTGATCCACTCATACCGGCCGAAACCACACTAACACAAAACCACCACATCAGTGTCACTGCAGTGCTGAGAATGATCCACCACCCAAATAGTACCTGATCTGTGGGGGTATCAGTCATGAACAGATAAAATGGAAATGTAGAGAAATATATGTAGAGAAACAAATGGACTAGAGTCCAGTGAGGTCTGCCGTAACTGTGATTGTAAGTTCAATGACTGTTGAAGAGTAAATAATGAGTAATATAAAGCATATAGCATAATATAAACTGATGATGTGCTGTTGCACAAAATAAAACATTGCAAAGCAGCTTTGCAAATTTCTAGGCCCAATCTTCCTATATGGCATGAAGAAACGTGGACGAACCAATATTCAAAAAGTGACCCTTAATGGATATGATATGCTGCTTATAAGAATGAAAACGAGTAACATAAATATTATGTTTAAATACATAGAAGTTCAACAGAATAATAAAAGAAAGACTATCGGCTAATATAATTGAAAGTATAATGAATAGAACAGAGAATTTCAAAGTGGTAAATAAATCTATATATATGAAATCCAGATATATGTTTATATTTTTAATCTTTATATGTGATCAATGTTTGTTTTTAGCCAAGGTCATAAAAATGATAATAGGACTTTGTTTTAGGGATGGAACAGTAGAAAGAGGATCAGCTGACCTGGAGGTGAAATGTGTCATATGGAGGGCCACTGGGAACATTTTTCACGCGCAACGTGTATGAACCTAGTGGCTACCCATGCAGCTTATTTAACTAACGTCTTACATAAAGGAACTTGCTGCCTCCTTGTGGCCAAAAAGCAGTGCTAAGTTTAATACCTCTGCAGACTGAAACTTGCTGAGGGGAGAATAATATTTGCACGAAGTATTTCAGTAAATCAGTTCAAACCTAGGTGGTGATAGTGCATGGATAACGAACAAAAATGGTAATAGTATTGTCTGTGTGTGACAATTGGGGCATTGTGTAAGTTGTGAACCAGCTTTATCCTCATGGTTGCTTTACCATTTTGCATGCAAAAGCCTGATCTTCGTCTTATGTAATGACATCCGGATCCATTTTTAATGCATGCATGGAATTATATGGAGCAGCAGTTATACTGCAGGCATGTAGCAGATTTGTGTTAGTAGCTTTTTTTAAATAGCTTTTGAGGACTGTATTAGACCTTATTGGTTCTGAGGTGACCAATCCAAACCAAGTTCTTGTGCTTATAAGAACTTTGAGTGTGTAAAAACGATCACTTGCGTCTTTATTTAGCCGTTCTTTGATCCATTTGAGGCCTAGTTGAGCTGCTTGCAATGCGCATTTTCCAAGTCATTATAATCATGCCCCGTCTGTGTCCTGACTGGTCATGTCACAGTTCCAGCTGTGAGTTATACTGCCTGGGTAGAGGATGCTGTTGTGGCAACAAGAGATGATCCACCCATCCCTCACCCAAACATGGACGATCATGCTTGTATGATGCCCGATGTGAATGGGAGTTAAACCGAGTCACTGCAGTAGTCGTCCAGCAAATTGCCACTATACCACCTAATATTATTACATTTGATTAAATATTTAATTGAACTGTCTTTAAGGGTGGGTTGGTGGCACACTTGTTAGTCCTGTGACCTCACGGTTCCAGGGACCCAGGTTTGAGTCATGCAGCAGATGCGCGCACTGTTGCAGCAATAGGGGATGATCCACCCGTCTTGTGCCCCTCACTCAGACACAGACAGCCATGCCTGCATGACGTTCGACTTGAGTGGAAGTTGCTGGGTCACTACAGTGGCGGGCCAATATATTGTCTATTGGTGTTGCTGCAGCGCTGTGTGGAGTTTGCATGTTCTCCCTGTGTTTGCATGGGATTCTTCTGGGTACTCGGATTTTCTCCCACTTTCCAAAGATACATATTTGGTCCGTCAGAGTTTCTAAAGTGTCCCTGTGTGTCTTAGGCCTGAATTGGATTACACTGGTTTGGAAAGTGAGTGAGTGTGGAAACTTTAAATACGCATGTCATTTATTCAGGGGTGCACATACTTATGCATGTATCATCTTCGGTAATATCTTAATTGTTGGCTTAGAGTGTGAGCTGACATTGCTGAGAATGTCACTAGGATTGCAAAATGCTTTCACTGGGTCGTGTAGCCAGGTAGAATAGAATACTGCACATGCACACTGTGTGCATGGTGTGTTGTAGGACCATAAATCAAATTAGAGTTCTGTCTAAAAGCACATGATCAAAGTTAGAAATGCAGACCTCACCGACCTTACAGCCTGGTTACACTGCTAAATGTGTCTCGAATGTTGCTCAAAACAAAGCAAACTATGTCAGAAATGTTCAACTTGTGCAATTTGTGTACATTTGCTGTGCTCTCAAAATAAATAAACACACGGCCATTAATGCCTAAACCCTTGGAACAAAAGCAAGTACATCCATAAGTAAAAATGCCTAAACTGTGCCCAAAGTGTCTATTTTCTACAGCCACCATTATTTTCCAGCCTTGCCTTAACTCTTTTGGGCATGCAGTTCACTAGAGCTTCACAGGTTCCCACAGAATCCTCTTCCACTCCTCCATGATGACATCACAGAGCTGGTGGATGTTGTGGTGGAGACCTTGTGCTCCTTTACCTTCCGTTTAAGAATTCCCTACAGATGCTTCACAGGGTTTAGGTCTGGAGACGTGCTTGAGCTTTACACTCGTATCTTTAGCAAAGCAGTGGTCATCGTGGAGGTGTGTTCGGGGTCGTTACCATGCTGGAATACTGCCCTGCAGCCCAGTTTGTGAAGAGAGGGGATCAGGCTCTGCTTCAGTATGCCACAGTACATGTTGGCATTCATGGTTCCCTCAATGAAGTATCTCCACACCGACAGCAGCACTCGTGCAGCCCCAGACCATGACGTTTCCACCACCATCCTTGACTCTAGGCAGGACGCACTTGTCTTTGTTCCCTGGTTGCCACCACAAACACTCGACAACATCTGAACCAAATAAGATTATCTTTATCTCATCAGACCACATGACATGGTTCCAGTAATCCATGTCCTAAGTCTGCTTGTTTTTACCAAACTGTTTGCAGGCTTTTTTGTGCATCATCTTAAGAAAAGGGTTTCTACTAGGACTACAGTCATGCAGGCCAATTTTCAACAGTGTGCTGTGTATCAGATAAAATGTCATGAGATAAAAACATGAACATGAAACTACATAAAAAGACATGCTGCAAATTCAGGTTGTTGAGAGAGATGGGTTCAAACAACTTTTTAATACTTTAGAACCCCCAAAAATGCCAAAGTATTTTTTAATTATTGCTAGCAAAAAAAAATCCCAGAAGATATCAATATCATTTTTTGTATTGCACACCCCTGCTAAGGCTGTATCTGTAGATGGCAGATTGTGTGTGGATCACTTTTACTGATGGACACACAGCTTCAGACTTGAAACTTGAGACCAATTGGATTCCATACATTGTCTGCTTCATAAAATCAGTCATGGCTGTTCTTCAGTTGAAGTGTTCAGTTTAATTGTATGGTATTGTGTGTGTGTGTGTGTGTGTGTGTGTACGTGTGTTACTGCCTTTTATGACCAGTCTGTCCCTTTGCTTCTGCACCCCATTGGCATCCTTGTAGCTTCAGGCTGATGGTATGTTATAACACTTCTGCTTTGCTTTCTTCCATGCTGCTTCCATTAAACCTGAGGGAAAATGAGCATACAGTGCAGAACCTGCCGGGATTAGATCCCAGTTGGTGGTAGGCTAACCCTATTGGCATGTGTGCCACCCTCAAATTATTAGTAACACTAGAAACGATTGGTTTGAGCATTGCACTGGTATTTTCTCACTCTCCCTCATATCACATTTAATATTACACTGTTACAATTATGAGAACTGTGAAATGAATAAACTTGTATCCAGTAAAAAGAGATTATTTTTTTATATCAGCCAATGAGTGATCATGTACCGGTTGAGTGAAAAAGTCACAGGACATGTAGTTTGCTGCATCGTGGATTTTCTGCAAAGGTTGTAAAAGCAGTCCGCTATGCGGCTTGTCGTCCACATTACCTGTTTCTTTGACTTTGGCTACAAGGGATGCAACAGTGTTGTGTTATCGGTGGGTGTTGGTTGTTGAAGTCTGTGGCTATGATACAGCAGCTACGCTCCCCGGACATCAGAATCGTCAATTCCATCTCACATATTACTTGCTGGGGTATCCCAATATGTAATTTTCCCTTTTGTTTCTGAGATAAAATTGTCCTGTGTCTTTTGACTCACCCAGTACTGTAGGCAAGTTAAATTGTATGTTTATTTACTTGTAATTTGCACCAGTGCTAACATGGTAAACGTAAGATTTCCTTAGTGTTCTTTTCTTTGCATATCATTACCATCTCTCTCTCTCTCTCATATATACCTTCCACACGCACATGAACTCTGCTCTTTCTACCTCTCTCTCTGTGTGTAGAACACAGCTCTAGATAAGGAAGGTCTCCAGCTGTGCCGTCGCATTCAGGAGAACGGCGCCACCCTGCCTGAAGTGGAAGCAGGTTTAGGACCGAACCTTTCAGAGACGAGGCGATCCTCTGGCTTGTCTGAGGACATCAAAATCCCTGGAGCCACCACTCTTCAGGGTTCACCCTTCCCTTCGTCCTCCTGTACTCCCCCCCTGGATTTAGCCCCCTCCTCCCCTCGGTGTAGTGAAAAGTCTGAAGTTGAGCAAGCCTTCCAGCGAGAGGAGTAGCTCCACTTACAGAAAACAAACAGAACTTAGTGATGAAGGGATTTCAAAATACTCCAACTTCTTAATTTATTTTTGTTCTTCACTCTCAGCCTTGAGGCTGCTCCAATACACCTGCTTATGAAAAGCTACATAGAGCTACATACAAAAGCTACAATGCTGTGAGCTACTCTGCACTTTCCCACCACAAATGCACCACATTCAGTTTTGTTCGAGTTCTGATGATGCAATTAACAGTACAGGAATGTGCCGTTTAACATTCACTGAATGTCATTGATCGAAATAGTTGTTGGCCAGACATTGCCTTAGCCACATAGTCTTTTTGTGCTGCATGTCAACCATACGTAAACGTGCCGGATATAATGCTAGAAGCACAGGTAGAAATTTATCATGCACAACATCCGAAGCCTAAACATATCACTCATTCTTCAGTTACAAGCACACATTAGCACTGCGCGATAACATGCACGATAAAATATAAACCTAAATAACCATACCTCACTGGCTGCACACAACTTGGAGGTAATGAGTCAACTTAATGAAGCACTAATCCCCTTATCCAGTGCAGCGTTGCTAGTAGGAAGACACGAACGGCACTTCCGGACATATATAGGTATGATATAAATAATGTTTAGGGCAGTAAAAATCCATGTCTAAGCATTTTCTTTTATTTGACCAGCCGTTTACATCTTAACATATTGAGTGAAAGGACAGATTTTTGTTTAATTAGTTATAAATTGTTAAGACTTTGATCATTAAAGCAAAAACGCGTTGATCACATAAGATTAGATCAGATCAGTCGTTAAACGGCGCTTACCTGTACTGTAAAATGGTTTGGATAGGAAATATTTAAATAGTGGGAGTTGACATCCCTGCTATGGTCATGTGACAATACTGGGCCTGTGGTGGCTTAGCGGTTAAGATACTTGTTTTTGGACCAGAAAAATCAGAGTTCAAATCCCACCATTGCACAGCTACCACTGTTGGATCCTTGAGCAAGACTCTTAAACCAACATTGCTAAATGCTGTACATTTAAATATAATGTGAAATGACGACCCCAGACCCCACCCTAAGATGCAGTGACACTCAGGAATCCACCCCCTCCAATATTCATTTTAATTTCATTTGTTGATAATTTTCAGTGTGTAAAGGCCAAAGGTGCAAGATCTTCCATCTCTCTGATGCCACTGCATAACCACGTAGGCAAGGAATTACTTTGGCAAACCAAGAACTACAATACAGAATTACATTCTCAAATGCCACTTAAATCTTTACTGTCCAAAAAAGAAGTTGACTGTGTCAACTTCTCTGGACTTGGAGGGATCTAGGATTGACCATTATAAAATATGTATTGTGCTCAGATGAATCAGACCATCCAGACCGTTATCAGCAACAAGTCCATAAGCTAGGGTGTCATGGTATGTGGTTGTGTCAGTGTCATTGTCAAAGGTCATTTACACTTGAATGCAGGGAACTACAATAATGCATTTTTCAACAAGACAATGCAAAACCACATGCTGCACACATTACACAGGCATGGCTACGGAAGAAGGGGGTACAGGTACTGGACTGCTCTGCATGCAGTCTTGACCTTTACCTAATAGAGAATGTGTGGAGAATTTTGAAACAAAAATGCGACAACAGCAACGGCCCCATAGTTTAGCACGTCTTAGCCTGAAGACATTTGGAGGAAGAATGGGGCAAAGCAACACCTGACACACTTTCTATACTCGATGCTAAAGCATCTTTCAAATGTTTTGAGCAGTTATGACAACATTACAAAGTGGTCATTGTTTTACTGGCCCAACTTTTGTTCGGAACGCGTTGCAGGAATTGATGTTTATTGGCAAATGACATAAATCAAAACACCAGTTAAAACCTGAAATATATCAGGTTCTTGCTTTCTGCAATAAAACAGAAGTGAATATAAGAAACAATGCTGTTTTTCCCCCATACCGTCCCAACTGTTTATGATTTGGGGTTTACAGGCTATGATACAGCAGCTGCGTTCAGCAGTTACCTGTGACGAAAAAATAAAAGACTTTTGGACCACAAGAGATATTGCACATCTGATTGCAGCAGTCGATTTCTGAGACAATATTTAAGTATGTTTTCTTTGATTCGCGACATGTTCACCTTTCCATTGGAAAAAAATTGCCCTTGATCCAGTATGGCAGCTTTCAAGAGGGTGAAATGTTCCAGGCAGAGCCCAAAAGTTACCCCCCCCCCCCATTTCTTGCTAGGCTGTTCAGATATGTATTTTTCCCTTGTGTTTCTAAAATAAAAGGGTATCCCGTGGGTATTGACTCACCCAGTATATATAGAAACAAAAAATGTGAAAAGAAAAACAAGTGCAGTTTAAGTGCCTTCCTCAATGACCCAACAGTGCAACAGTGGCAGTGCTATGATCTAACTTCTAGCCTTTCTGGGTAATCATCTACTAACTTTATATTAAAGCTCATTCATAATCACTTGGCATAGCTACGACTTGGACTGACAACGTAGTGATTTCACGTTTCTAACCAAAAAGCTAAGAACCGTAAAATCCTGCTTCAGGGCTGGCAGTGAAGAACCTGTCGCAAGCAAGGCTGCTTTTTGTGTCTCCATTCCCAGGGGGAAGGCGAGAAGATTTTTCATGTATTATTGTATATATGTGCATTTGTATATGTGAGCATTGAAGGATGGGCCTGTATTGAATATGGTTATTATTTATTGATAAGTGACTGTAGTAACTCGATAGTTTGAGACAGAGTGCTAGAAATGTCCTATCGAAACTTTAAGATCTATTTTTGTTAGGGTGTTGTTTTAAAGGGTCACTTTGCAAAATAGGAAATTAGATGTTTGCCTTTGAGTGATGCAAGGGCTGATGTGGGTTTAGGAGCTTAGTGCCTCACACTCCTGCAGTTTTGCTGTGGGTCAGCCTTTTTGTGATTGAGCAAAACCATGGAAGCTTTAACAGCACTGATTTTTGCATTGCACACACGTACCATTTTGCTCTGGTAGTAGGATCTGTACAATATTGCTTTTCTGGGTAAACCGAGAAACACTTGTGCATGCTCTGTTCTTGTGTCTGGATATATACAACAACAATGCAAGCACCCTCTCTTAGTGTAATACAATCATATACTGGTCTGTGTATTAGCTCACAACAGGTATGCGTCGTTTAACATCCGTGTGGTTGAGGTTCTTTTGCTGTACTGGCCAAGATCTTAAGAATTATAATAGTAAATAAAAGTCTGTCTTATATGCAGGTGATCTTCATTTTACAATATGGATCTGTTCCGACAAAATCCATCAAAAGTTGAATGTATCCTAAACTGGGGGGTTTATCTTTAATGCTTAAAACACTTATGTTAGATTACAGTTGGTCAGAATTGACCAAAAAATGGCCAGAAAGACACAAAATTTGCTTTTAACTCTTTAGTGTAATTTATTGAATAAACAAGAACAAAATTAGTATTATTTCGATCATGCACTCCTGATTTCCTCATTTAGCACGGAGTGTGTGAGAATATTTGACTGTATATCGCTGTCCCAGGAAAAAAAAAAAATTCACAGTATGGTTTCTGTTGAATATGTATTTATATGTATTCCCCTCATGAAGTGTAAAATAGTAAACCATACCACCATAAAACAGTGACTATTTGTAATTTGCACTTGAATGACAGAAAACTAGTATGAGCAAACCCTTGACAGAAAGGAAAGTCACAGTCTTGAAAGGCAGAAAAAGGTATTTTACTGTATTGTAGAGTGCAATACTGTTCTAAATGTTTTCATATTATGTTTTAATTAATATTATTGTTTAAAGCAAAACACTAAGTGCCACGTACAGTATCTACACTACTATATGACTGACAATGTTCGCTCAACGTCCTGTTATATTGATTGTCATGTGGACATTAAACGGTGCATACCTGTACTTGGAAGGTCTTTATTTATCATGTTTTATCATGCTAACAGTCTCAACATGTGTTTGTTGCTTTACTTTAGGGAGTAAAATAAAATAAAGCTCTTATATTCTGAGTTCTTGTTTTTTTGTGGTTTTTTTTGTTGTTGTTCGTGTTTAATTCTTAGCTGGTCAGACTTGCTGGGGCACCTATGCCTATCCCAGAGAACACACGGCACAAGGTGAAAGCGTGCTTTTGAACCTGGTTCCAGTCCATAGGTTTATTATAAGTTTTTTTGCATTATCAAGGGATAATAGACTGACCATCGCATCATTTACAGTATTTTACAGACACCATTATCAAGAACGACTTTCAGAAGTTCTTTGTATTTCTCATGCTAGGACAAATAGCTTACAGATGATGAACGCCATCCAGATAAAACAATGTTTGGCGCCTGTGTAGATAAAATAAAAAGTCATGAAGGAAATTAAATTGAAATGAATTTGTTTCTCTCAGTTTTCACTTTAGTGTTGAATAAAAGAGTGAAGCTTTAGCCATTGTTTAAAGACAGCAAGAGAGTCAATTGTTTGGACATCCTATGGAATTTCATTCCACCACCTGGGTGCCAGCACGGAAAACAGTCTTGATGCTTGTATTCCTTGGTAAGAAGGTCCCAGTTGTCATATTCCCTCTGTGTCTGTGTTGGTTTACTCTGTGTATTCTGGTTTGATTTTACAAAGACCAAAAGACAAAGACAAAAACATTAGGTTAATCAAATATTTGACATGCCTACAAGCACAAGCAGCTCCCGCAGTTTTGTAGTTCACAATCCAGACAAAGGTAACACCTTTACTACACACCCCTGTCCCTGACCGGACCGTTCCCAGGCATTTAGCAGAGGGAAATGTGTTAAAACAGCTCCCAAGAACAAGAAACCTAAAGTGCTAAAGGTCAGAACAGAACTGTCCTTGGTGATAAATCCATGTTCTGTTGGGGATCAGACAATGGCCAGGTTCAAGTATTTGTGGCATTGTGATTTTTATGGCCAAATGAGCATTTATGGGACCAGTTTCGGGAACCTACGCGAGTGCAGGATCTACAGCCCTAGCTGCAACATCTGTGTGCCACAAAATATCAAATGGAACCAGTTTTAAAATTGCTTTTTATTTAAAAAGTTGACCAATCAAACATTTAAATGCAATTAATCACAGTTTTGATGGCTTCGATTTGAAAGGTATTTCTCCCATTAGAATAGCATGGCACAGCTATACGATTGGATCATATAAACATAGACAGAACGCATTTAAAATGTGATTTTGACATACACTGCTCACAAGAATTAGGGAACATTTCATTATGCAATATTTCATTTTCTGAGCAGTATATTAATAATGTGATGTCAACAGATGCCTGCAATCATGATTTGGTACAAAAGCAATAGGACCAGGTGAAATGGGACAAAAAAACACCTGAAACACTTAATCGCTCGGTATCCATAGTGCCAAAGTATCTTTTAAATGTTGCGAAAAGGAATGGCAACGTAACAAAGTGGTAATGTTTTACCATCCCAACTTGTTTTGACGTGTGTTGCAGGCTATGTTAGCAAAAGAACTGTAGTTGATCATATAAAACATTAAATATTGGAAGCTCACAGAAAAAAATCAAAGTAAATTCCTAACCCAGCAATAACTACATTTTCTCTTTTCTCTCAGAGCTGATGTTCTTGTCCCAAAAGAGTGCAGGAATTCCCTCCATCGGTTGGACAGTAGGAGACGATGTGCCTCCATGGACCTCCCTCTAAGGACTTATTTTATAATCAATTTTGTTTTATAATTTAGTTTATTTTATAATCTTTCTATTACTAGTTTAAATTTTATGAATAATTTTTTATTTATTTTAAAATAATTTTTGCTATAATTTAATATACATTTAGTATTTATTTAATTAACATCTAGGCCGCCCATGGAGGACGGGTCCCCTGTTGAGTCTTGGTCCTCCCAAGGTTTCTTCCTAACATTTTAGGGAGTTTTTCCTTTTCACTGTTGCCCTAGGCTTGCTCAACTTGGGATTGGCCTTTTAAGATAATGTTTTACTGTAAAGACAATGTTACGTTGTAAAAAGCGCTATATAAATAAAATAAAATTTAATTTAATTGAATTTAATTGAGTAAATGTAAGAATTATTGCGGTTTTTATTTGCAATTTCCAAACGGTCCTAACATTTTGGATTTGGTTGGATTCCACATTGGGCTGATTGCCTATTTATACCTGATAACGCAGATCAAATTGAACCACAAATGTAATGGCCCATTTTAGAAATAGATTGTAATGCACTATAATGTAAAAACGACATAACATAACGACATAACGACTTCGTGATCGGCATTTTGTATTCTACCAGCAACAATAATGCTACGTGCGCTAGAATGTGACTCGCGTTTGAAAACTCAATTTCCCATCATTCCACTAGACCACCGTCGGCGCTCGTGCGTATGGGCGTACACCTGATTGGCTGTGTGCTGTTGAGTTGGCCATATTGGAACTTGAAGTCTTGCAGATCGGGTTAGGCTTCTCATATTATCGTCTGTAAAAACATATAAATATAATCCTAAAGCTTGGATATATCACAGGAATAAAAGCCTGACGGTCCCCTTTTATGAGACCTCGCCTTCTGCGGACGGAAAGCTGCCTCTGTGTTTGTGAGCGGGTTGCAAAATGAGTCCTACCGACGCGAAGCGGGGAGCAAAGCGCAGAAAGAACAAACGGGGCGGCGGCAGCGGTTCTGCAGGAAAAACCGAGGCCTCAGCTGCGAGCCTAACTGCTCAGGCCGCGGCATCAACCGCCTCCACCCGGAGCTTCTTAACCACGGGGACGAGTGGAAATGCAGAACTGGGCCTTAACGGAGAGGTAAACCCCGCCGAGAATACACTGTTAACTCAACTGACAAATGTATTCCACTGTTAGAACCGGCTTCTGCGAGCTCTCTGACCTGGGAGCATTTCTTTCTATGCTCTCCATGCTAGCTCTGTTTACGCTAGTTAATCAATTCAGTAGATCCAAAGGGTGCGAACTCTCAAATCTTCATTACTAACAGAAGTGGGTTATGATAAGCTGTGGATAATATGCAATAATGACTATTGGTCAGTGATCAATTCCTGCTAGCAGAGCTAGACATGCTAGGTTAGCATTAGCTGTTGACATTCTTAGGTTTGTTTCGTTTGTTGTAGCTGCTTGCTACAAGACAGGTAAGCAGTCAACTTCCAGTTAAGCGTGATGACCATTTCCATACCTGTATCTACACGTACACACATACAGAATCATCAAATCCCAGTATTCATAATGGTCACTGCCTACCTGTATCTACACACACACAATCACCACATCCCAGTATTCATAATGGACACTGCCTACCTGTATCTACACACACACACATTCACCAAATCCCAGTATTCATAATGGACACTGCCTACCTGTATCTACACACACACACACATTCACCAAATCCCAGTATTCGTAATGGTCACTGCCTGCCTGTATCTACACACACACATTTACCAAATCCCAGTATTCATAATGGACACTGCCTACCTGTATCTACACACACACACATTCACCAAATCCCAGTATTCATAATG
>JAUZST010022061.1:0-32009 GCA_034779995.1 Parotocinclus haroldoi
TGTGTGTGTGTGTGTGTGTGTGTGTGTGTGTGTGTGTGTGTGTGTGTGTGTGTGTGTGTGTGTGTGTGTGTATACAATATAGATATATAGATTTTAATTTAGCTTATATGAATATATGTGAACAGGATGTCCTGTTATATTTTGTATCCTGTACAACTTATTAGCCTGCAGAAACTATGAGAAACAAGCCCATTTTACAAGGTACATTTTCATTTAAGGAGTTTTTCCTTTCCACTGTCACCCTAGGCTTGCTCATTCTGGGAATGACCTTTTAAGATAATATAATAATTGGAAAGCAACTTTGAGGCAATGCAATTGTGCCATTTTACCACAGCAAATAAAAACTAAATCCTAAAATTAATCTAAAATCTAAAATCTGAATTATTTTATTTAAAATGTCCCCATTTCCTGCACAGTTCCATTCCTATGGATTGTAGATCCAACGCATTTAATTCAGTTGAAGTGGTGAGTCCTGCTCATCTTCATCTACTCTTACATGCTTACAGGAAGTGCCACAAATCTGCTCAGCATTCAGTCTGCTCACACTCATGCAGCAGCAGCAGTTGTACTGTTAGGTGTGTCACTACAGGCGCTCTACACCAGCTTAATAATAAAAACAATTACCTTGGATCAGGGATGTTTACGTGAACAGATGTTAAGCCGAGCATACTTGTATGTGAATATTGATGATCTGCGTGATTTAGAATGGCTTTAGTATGTTGGTGCTGTGTATATCTATACAAGTATGCCTTGATGGGCTGTTGGGTGTGTGAACATTTCTTTATTTGTATCGCTTCATAAAAATGATATGACTCGAATGGCATGTCGTGAAACCTAAAGTGTATTAAATGTTCCCTGCGTGCAGTATAATGGGAAATGAGGGAACCAAGACCGAGATAAAGAGAGAAAGAACTGTAGCTATAACCGTGAAAATAATACGATCGTAAATGCACATCTGCTGCTTTTACACAGACATAGACACAGAGGCACACGCCTGTCATTCTCCTTCACCCACACACACACACACACACATACACATCGGCTGTGTTTTCCTTGGACGCCCTCTCCCTAGCTCGATCTCTCCTGTCTCCTTAGTGACAGTGTTGAGCCTCTAAATAAGCGGCTGCTTGCTATTCAGAAACAGCTTGGTTGAGATAGTGCAGGCTTTTGCACTAAAGGTCTCCCCCTCTCTTCCCCCCAGAGTAACTCCAGGCTCATTCTGCCATCCTGTCCTATTAGATTACGCTGGAAAAATTACATTCCATCAATGGGACTTTGCATTCATTGTGGTCCAAGCTTCGCTTTTATTAAATCCCCCTCGATCCTATTAAGGTCCTCTCATCGGCAGAAGAATGGACTGAATGAAAAAGGGCCATTATCCTTTCAGGTCATACACAAATTGCAGCACACAACAAAGACAATCCTGTGCATGCAGTATACTAAATGATGACGCTATAATGCAATGGTTTACAAAAAATAATGCTATCTTGTCAAAAATCATGGCTAAGTATGAAGTATGTAGACCTGTTTATAGCCTCATTTTCAAATAGGATTTTATTATCTATGTTGCAATATGGGTTGAGCAACAAAATTCAAACTCTTTTATCCCACAAACTGAGGCAGGTGGACGTTCGAATACTTTAATTTTGACGTCGACTTTGAATCTATCGGGTAGACCAACTATCTTTACAATAGGGGTATGTTACTTACTCTATTACTCTATTGCTATTACAATTCAACCACCATTTAACCTCCAAACGAACAGTGGACTTTTGTTGTAATGCCCTATGTCTTTAAAATATAATAATTTGTAATAGGAAATAGAAATCTGCCTTTTAACTCCAGATGTTGCTTAAATCAGACTCCAATCAGCAAAGACGCTGTACAGAGCTGAGCGGCACGTGATGTTACTCTGAACTCTTACTGTATTTTAATTAATGATCACTACAGATACCTATGTTAATTGATTATTTATATACTGTTACACCACCGGACTGCTAGGCAGCATATTATTATTATTATTGTCCAGGGTGGCCTCCTCTAATTACTTTCTGAAGTGAGTCTTTATCCAGTAGATTGAAGTTCAGTGTGGAGTCTTGACAGGGTAACCACCAGTGGGATCCCATTGACAGCACTGAACAACCAATTAACCCTGCAGATCCACAAGCAGAGGCAGCAGTTTAAGAGCAGGCATCCATCATTCATGTGAAAGCTCACTAACATACCAGTCATTTACTCACTTGCTTGTTAGCTCAAGTTTCGAATAGAGACTCTTCTAACTTGTGAAAGTCTTTCGGCTGCTTAGTTGTAAAAAGCATGCACCCCAATGGACCTGCTGACACCCCTGTTTCAAACCAAAGCTACAGTCATTGTAGTGAGGCAATGTCTAGACAGGACAAACTGTAGCAGTAATAATAAATAATAAATAGCAAAGATAGACTTTTCACATTTTGCACCACAGTCAGATCTGCCAAATGTTAACAACTTGTTTTCCTCAAATTCCATAAATAACCATAACAGCATGTAGGTAAACCTATTCTAAGAGATACGTTTTTCACTTACAAACACTGTCATTTTGTTTAGTGAAATCCTATTGATGAACAGAGATTGAGATTGTATAATCAGAGTTCTTTGGCAGTCTAGCTCCGCTTGCCATAATACACATAAAAATCAATAAAATATTCGACTGAAACTATTTAAAGAGAGAGAACATGACCAGCTTTCTTATTTTCTCTTTAAACTTTCTTCAGACGTAATTCGTTATTTAACATGTCTCCAGCTTAATGACTTGAGGCTCTGCTCGAGTATCGCCCTGAAAAGACTTCAGACTTGACTTGGACCCGAGATTCAGGACTCATGAACAACCTATATTTCATCGAATTATTGTTTTTTTTATATATCTAAAGATATTTCATTTGTTTCATTCCATTCTGTTTTTTGCCATGCATAACTCACCACACGTGTGCAGCCACAGATAACCACAGTTGAAAAGTTTCCTTATTAAAGCAGTTTGTTTCTAAAGTGTAGTTGCTTATTTGGGCTAAAGTTGTCTTTCTCAACTTTACCGGTGTAATAAAGTGAAACTACTAATTTGCCCTGTTGTAGGCTAAACTCCCACACCCACGGCTCATGTATGCACTTGAGACAAATTCTTTTTACAGATTAATTGAGTTGGCGAGTCAAAAGCCTAGCGGGCTATCGCTGATATAACTACTTGGCGAGTCCATCGTCGGCAAGTCATTACTTTCATTTTCTTTTTGTGTTGGCCAGTTTGTATTGTTTAACATCTTGCCACCTAATTGTGTCAACAACGCCATGTGTCCCCTGATAGAAAAGTGAGCGAGAGATGAGCTTTTCGCTTCTGTTTTGTTGTTATCTTAAGGCATTTTTTTTAGATTTCTCCACAAGTCCCACTTTCTCCTTTCCCACCCATGCTGGTAGTTTCACAACCCACTCTCTCTCTTTCACACACACACATACACAAATTAGTCCTGTCTGTTTGGGATATTAATAAACCAATGCCTTGCTTAAAATGCAAACACGTACACAGCAAGCATAGCTCTACAAGTTAAAATGATCATATGTGGTCACTTCAATTAAAACCTCCTCACAATTCAAATGGCTTTCATGACACTCAGTCAGGGGTGGTGAACCTCATCGGAAATGGGCCAGTGAGGCCTCAGGTTTTCATTCCGACCCAGCAGTAGTTATACCTGATACACCTGATCAGTTGTTTGAAGACTAAGACCATCAGGTAAAAACAGGTGTTGCTCGTGGTTAGTTGTAATGAGAATCTGCAGCCACACCAGCCCACTGAGGATGAGGTTCTCCAACCCCTACCCCCACCACAATATGGGGAGACTAACAAATATTTCCAAAAATCTGAAGCCTGAAGTCTGAAGACTTTTTTAACAGTAATGTAATAATGAAACTGAAAAAATCACAATTAATATATCAATTGCATATATTATTATATCACAACTCATTCATAATGATTTCTCAATATCAAATTATAATAGGAAATACATTTTAAAAAATCTTTTTACTCTATTGTGGCCACAAACAGCCAGTCTAATAAGAAGAATGGGTTTTGTGGTATTTAACTGGAAATATTGTTAATATCTTATGTATATAAACTGCTGGTCTTTTTTTCTGGAATTTTTCTCTGCTATGAAGACACGAATCAAAGGGTTTGACCTCTGCTTAAATCCTTATAGAATTTAAAAAACAATTCTGCGTTGGCTTTTCTGGACATTAATGTTTCTTCAAGTGGAGTTGATTGATTGTGTGCAGCCGGTAAAGTATGTTTATTTATGTTTATGTTCCATTGTGCATATTTATTTTGGTGTGTGTTTGTTAATATGTGATGTTCTGTACAATGTCATGTATTTGAACAGTTTGATTAAGGACATGGACTGTGAGAGGCAATGATATACATCAGTTTAGGCTTCAGACACTGTGTGGATGGTAGCTTTCTCTCATGCTTTTACATATGACGTTTTCTTGTGAAAATATCCTTTATTTTACATTACAGTGGCATAAAAATACTATGTGACTTTAATAATAATATCTGGTCAATGTCCTTTTTAGCCAATGGCCTCCACATGCCTGTAGTGCTGTAACTGGACAAACTACAGGACTTTTGAGTCAGATGGAACTCCTTTATTTAATTTATTTTTATTTCAACAAAAGGGAAAATTTCATATCTGAATACCCCAGCAAGTACTGGGTGAGGGGGTCTCTTATTTAGGCGATGTCTGGAGCATGGCTGCCTTCTTGAAAAAGAACCCGCCTGTTGTCTCGTTATGGTTTAATTTTGTTTTATGTTCTGTATATTATGTTAGAATGAACCTGGTCCTTCCTGCACGTCGCGTTTGCCTCTGCCCTGCATCATCGTTCGTGACAGCCACAATCGGATATGCAATATCTCTTGTGGTTCAAAAGTTATCAACACAAAAATTTCAAAACGTTTCTTGCTCGTCTCAGGTAACTGAAGATGGAACTAATGATTCTAATGTCTGGGAAACACAGCTGTCGTATCATAGCTGAAGACTTTGTGGGACTGTGGTGGCCTAGTGGTTAAGGTACTGGACTATGGAGCAGAAGGTCCAGGGTTCAAATCCTAATTCTGCCACAGTTGGGTCCCTGAGCAAGGCCCTTAACTCACAATTTCTTGGATTGTAAGACTGTATTAATTGTAAGTCACTCTGAATACGGGCGTCTGCTAAATGACATTAATGTAAATGTAAAATGCAAACGACACCCAAGAAGACCACCAATTTCACACAGCACTGTTGCATCCCTCGTAGCCAAATTCAGAGAAACCGGGACTGTGGATGACAAGCCGTGTAGTGTTCATCCCAAAATAAACCTCAACAAGTCCTGTGTCCTGTGCCTTTTGACTCACTCTGTGTCCTGTGACTATACGCTGCAATGGCATTAGATATAAGGTATTAAGTGAAACATGTAGTGTGAGTGAGTTTGCCTTCTGTTTCGGTACATTTCCCTATGTCCTTGTTGGGCCTTTTCCAGGGGTATTGCTTTCCTCCCCAAATCATGACATTAAGTGAACACTAAACACAAGGGTGTGAGTGAGTGAAGCTGTATTATTCACTGGCACTCTACACAGACTGCGTTCCCACCTAATGTGTAGTTTTTCCAGGATAGGCTCCAAATTCACTGCTACCCTGACCCTGCATGCATGCATGGATTATTTACACTGATGAGTCAGAACATTACGTCCATTCATAGATCAAATACTGTTGATTATCTCGTTACAATTGCACGTGTCAACATCTGGGATATATTACACAGTGAGCAAACAGTTGGTTCCCACAGTCTAAGTGTTACATGTGGAAGAATTGTGCAGGTGTAAAGACCTTAGCGACTTTGACAAAGGCCAAATCATTATGGCCACACAGCTGTGTCTTTATCCCCTAAACATCAAGGCTTGTGGGCTGCTCTCTAAATGGTGTTGAATAGCTACTATCAGTGATCTGAGAAGGAAGAGATTACAAATCAGTCATATGGTAGATCATCGATCATTTTTGCTAATAAAGGCTATCCTGTCTGATCCAAAGCTGATGAGTAGGGGGTTGCATAGCTGCAGTCCAGACAGAGTGTTAACCATAATAACTCCTGTCCACCACAGAAAAGACCTACAAGAGTCAGAATTGGACACCGGGGCAATGGAAGAAGACCAGTTTGACATCTATTTAAGCATTCTTGTGGACTGATAACATATTTTGTAGTAATATATCATATTAATGTACTTACAATGCTTTGGCTCATCTGTGTATTGCGGCGTAGTTTAGATAATGCACACACACTCACATATACACAATGATCACTTTATTATGTAACACCTTCTTGTTTCTACACGCATCATACATTTGATCAGTACCACTTAACATAGAGATGCACTTACAGAGTGTAGTTAATCTCCTTCTCAACATACTTGGTCTTCTGATCTTCTGGTCGGGACCCCCACAGGACCAGCACAGATCATGCACTATATGGACAGTGGCTCATTCTCGGCACTGCTACTGATGTGGTGGTGGTGTGTTAGTGCACATTGTGCTGGTATGTGTGGATCAAACACAGCAGTGCTGCTGGAGTTTCCTCTACCCCTTTGTCTACCCCGGTGTCACAGTTCAGCAACTAAAACTGTCCAGCCACCAACATCCTGTGAGCATTGATGGAGGATAAGAGGATGATTGACAGCAGCAGCACTGCTGTGTCTGCTCCAAATCAGTATCACCACCCAAAAATACCTTGATGCTTGAAAAGAAGGTGCAGGGTTCAAATCCACCAATCCGCCACTGTTCAGTATTTGAACAGTAATTGTACAAGACAGTTAAGTCGCTTGGATTGTAAGTCTGAGTAAGTTTGAATCACCCTGGATAAGGACATCTGCTAAAGGACGAAATGTAAATGTAAGTCAGAGACAGTAGCTCATAAGTTGTGGCAATCATCCTCTTATCCTTCATCAGTGCTCACAGGATGCTGGTGTCATTTTTTGGGGACGTTTTTGGTCGGTCGAGCAGTGACACTGAGCGAGGTAATTAAGAACTCCAACGGTTGCGTCTGATCCACTCATACCAACGCAACACACGCTAACACATCAGCGTCACTGACACAGTGCTGAGAATGATCCATCAGCCAAACAGTTCCTGATCTGTGCTGGTACTGTGGGGGTCCTGAGCATTAGAGAAAAGAGCAATGGGGCCAAACTAAATATTTATAGCAACACATCTGTCTGTAACTGTAGAACTACTACAGAAGTGCGTCTATAAGGTAAATGAATACGATGAAAGAGACATAGAGTGTAGAAACAAAGAGGCGTACCTAATAAAGTGAGTAAGTGTATATTACAGCCTTTCTTAACATGGGCTGCTGTCATCACTACCATCCCTACCATACCAGCTCATGTATCTACTGTAAATCACTTTAATCCATTTAGCTCTGATGACTCTAATGCTCCGATTCATTCGTGTTACATCTGGAAGTAATATGGATACAAAAGCAAACTGAATAATGCACATCCTCTAAAAGAAGCATCAGAATTGTTTTGCCTATCGATTGCACTGGCTTAAGGTGTGCTTCCACTAAACTGCGGTTGTGTAAAATGACACCATGGAAACCTTTCTGTTTTTTCTGTTAAGCTGTTGAGTTTGAATGTTGTGTGCGCGCTGTGTAAACGATCCGGACACGCAGTGGACGCAGAACAATTGTGCAGTGTTCATGCCATGTCAACCCTAATATCCCTGGATGTTTCGTGTTTGTAAGGCGCTACGATCAAATGGCTTGTGCCATGGAAAACAATCGCAAAATATGTTCCCACACGTATTAAGCATGGCAGGTTGGGGCTATGCTAAAACTATGCCAGCTCCATTACATTTCCGCTACGGGGTGGAGAGTTGGTGCCAAGGTTGTCAAAAATGCCAGATTTGAAATTGTCAGAGGCAAAGTAAACATCTATCGATGTATGTGTGGTATGGCTCAACAATTTGTCAATAGCTAGGGTCTTTCCGTGTTTTCAAATGGATCCTAACGTTTGTGCCAATGATTGTCCCTTGTTCAGCACAGATGTTAGACTTATAACGCAATAGCCATTGAGCAACCACGGGAGTCTTCTTTATCGAGTGTAGTTTCACCTTGTAGCCTCCGACGAGTGTTGATTTATCCGAACATGGTTGCCCAATAGGTGGCTTTTAAAACAGGGCTTGCGGGCAGGCTGGTTTGATGCAAGATCCAAAACCACCTTGGTTTTCAGCAGGAAAGATGGAAACATCTGGTACCGCAGCGATTAACACCACCACCACTGAGTCGCTGTGTTTCTAACTCACAAGTACGTGATAGATGAGGATCTACCATCATAAGGCCTTTCCCAGAGCAGTCTCATCTGTGAAAACCTGCCAGGGTGGAGTGGGCCATCGTGAAGCACCTTGTCGAGAATGCTCATGGGAACACAAGGTGGGGGAGGAGGGGGTCAGGCGGAAATGCCGTTTTCATTTCTTTGTCAAAACGAGAGCAAACTACGCGGATGTATATTTCACCTGCACCTAATTTCTCACCCTGAGCTCATCTCTCTCTCTCCCTTTCTCTCTCCCTGCCCTTTGTATAAATCCGGCTCTCTTTTTCTATCGCCTCCCCCACCTGATCTCTCTGGAGCATCATAAACATGTTCCAACCAGTCAAGTCCTCTCTCTCTCTCCCTCTCCTTCTTTCGACTTCTCTGGGCGCTCATAAATCCAGGCGTATGGTTTGACACCTCGCCGGGAAAAGGAGGGCTACACGGTCCCAGCTGTACCATTTCTCTCCCTAATTCACTCTCAGCTTCATAGTGCTGAAGTGCATCTGTTTAAAATCATTTACCATTTAACTCAATTCATCATATCCACACTTAGACCTACATTTGAATAACATGTTGGAAGGTTTGCTGTCACTTTCAAGCAATTCAACGTGTCAGCAGTGTGGCAGGACGATGATTTATGCACGCAAGTTCAAGCTCACTTATTTAAGCTCACTTTTCCAAAAAAAAACAAAAAAACATTGGATGCTGATTTATGCAACTGGGCACATTGAGTTCAATAAGTTGTCGAGCATTTTCAGTATAATCATATCCAATGTTTGCACTGTATACACAGATCACTTTCTTAGGTTTCTACACTCATTGTCTATTTTATCAGATCCACCTATAGATTCCATAGCATTTCGTAGCTCACATTTAGAAGGTAGCATTCTCATGTACTCAACGCTAGCATGTGCTGCTTTTTTGTGCTGCATTAGATGATCCCCAGACAGACCCCTCTTTCAGGCGTATCTGCCTGTAATATCCACACCGACAAAAAAGGCTCAGCCGGGACTCAAATGAATATATTACTATGCTAATGTATGACCCCACTGTGCCACACTACTAACACTAATTATATTGGGGGTTAATGAATTCCTTAACTGGGGTTAATTAATGTTTATGTTCTGATTAAGGTTAGGGGTTATGGTTAAGTTAAAATTCAGGGTTTGTTTGTTTTTTATTCGATTTATTTAATGTCGTTTTTCAGCATTATTGGCTATTTATTACAGACACAAAGTTACATCGATAAACAAGGCTACTTTGAAAGCACTCATATATGCACTCAGATTGAGCTAATTTAGGATAATCAGTTAACCTAATGCATGTCTGTAAGGTGTGGGAGGAAACAGGACGGCCCAGAGTAACCCACACTGACACAGAGAGGACATGCACAGTCCACACATTTGGAGTCCGAGGTCCAGAAGATTTGGCCACCAAGATTTGGGTACATTTAGGGGTAGTGTAGTATGGCACTAGCTGATATAGCTACTCTTGCCATTTCCCAAAAGACGAAACTTAAAGGACACATGCGACATTTGCACAAACGTGTTCTCCTAATGGACTTCTTCAAGCATCAATTCCAGCATCACTCAAGCTCACCAGTTTTAGTCCTCATACTTTTACTCAGACCACATCTGAGGGCCCTAACATCCCCTCCTCTCCTGCTGCTGCCTGAGGATACCGTGCCACCAAAACGTACCCGCTACATCAGAAGCCTTAGTGACTCTGTTAACTGGAAAAGATAATCTCAACAGACTCACTCATATTCTGTCATTTACAATATATATTATGTTATTTATTGTCTATAAGGGTGTCATATGTTGCATTGGAATACATTTGTAAGATTTTGTGTAATAAATTAAACAGAGGGAGTTTGCCAACTTTGAATGACAGCTTGCTTGGCTTTCATAGAATCTTGATCCCAGCTCCATCAGACACCTTGAAAATGATCTGAAGTTGTAAAGCTGCTTTGTGACAATGCTCTGTTTTACAGCGTGCTATAGAAACAAATCTGACGTAACAATTTATATCAATTGCATTTATACTCGTACAAATTCTCCATAATTCAGGGGTCTAATCTATGCTGCAAATATGCACCGATGAAATGTTCAAAATAGTCAAACGTGTATCCCTTTTTGGACACCAAACGTAAGAGATACTCAGATTCAGCATTTTCACTGCCCAATAACAACACCTAGAGTTTAGATCAGGAAAAATACGTGATAAAATGAATTTGAAAAGGTAGTAACATGGCTATTTTACTGAGCTCTTCAGCGTGATCACTCGGGTATAGCTACAATAAACTAGTGAGAACTTTTGCCCGCATACCTTTGGTCATGTAGTGTAATAAGAGTTGTACATCCTTTACTCTTAGAGGACTTACAATAAAACATACATGAAAGAATTTCTTATCAAAGCTGCTCTTATGTATGTTTTAAATCCACCATTCAAGTGCTGGAGTAACAGAGTAAAAACTCATTCCGGTTTCCTAAGCTTTCCCTAAGGCATAACCACAAATTCCTGCCTTTGAAGTAGGCCCATCTAATAAAGGATGAATTATACTGATTTAGATTTTAATTTACGAATACCTTCGGCTGAAAGATTCATAAAAGCATTCTTCTGAAACTGTTTTGAGGAACATTTGACTGTATTAACATTTGTCCCAAACGTTTTTACTCATCAAACATAGTTTTTTTCTGTCATTGCTAATAAAAGTCAGTGTTTAAACAGGGGTCAGACAGAAGCAGAGTTCAGTTTCTATGCGAGAAACAGCTTTTTGTTTAAGGACTACTAATTGGTCGGCTCAGATCAAAAGTAAGTAGGATATGAATGTCTGGTAAAAGGTAAAAGTTCCCATTTGGACTCTGCTTATCCTCTTCAGGGTCATGGAGGGGTCTGAGGCCCATTGTGGAATTCACTGAGTGCAGTTCAAACCCAGGTTCTTTGCTGCTTCCAGCAGCTGGATTCTACCGATGTAAACTTGTTAATTGTACTTTTTTTTTAGTTTTATTGGTGATTGGTTGTTGGGCCCTTACTGTTATAGTCACATCTGTGGTTTATAAACAATGATCCAAATAAGAGAAAATATCCAGTAAGTGGCAGTTCTCTGAGCAACAATGCCTTGCTGATGGCAGACGTCGACGAAGACTGGCTCTTATAAAAGGGCAGCAGTATTTCAGATAACAGCTCGACACAGTCGAGTTATGCAGAAGATCATCTCAAACCCAATTCCCAAGAGGTCATTGGAAAAACGTTCCCTGGTCTGACACATATTGATTTCTTCTGCTGGATGGCAGGGTCAGAATTTGACATAAACACACATGACAGCATAGGACAGGGATGTGGGGGGTGTATTCTTGGCACACTTTGGGCCCCTTAATACCAATTACGCATCGTTTAAACACCACAGTCTACCTGAGTATTATTGTTGAATATGCCCATTCCTTTATGAGCACAGTGTACCATACAGGAGGATAACGTGTCATGTCACAACGCTCAGATCATTTTCAATTGTTTTGTTGAACCTAACTATGAGCTCTCTGTAGTCTGATATCTCCCAAAGACACCAGATCTCCATCCAGTGGAGAACTTTTGGGATGTAGTGGAACAGGCGATTCACATTATGGACGTAACGACTTGCTGCTGCTCGATCATATCAATATGGACTATAATCTCTGAGTTTCAAGCCCCTTGTTGAGTCCATGCAATGAAGGAGTTTTGAAGAAGTTTAGACGGGAATCAACCAGGTACTAGCAAGATGTAACTAATAAAGAGGCTTGTGGGTGTATAACGTTCGAAATTATCTCACCTCTTAGTACCTTTTAGTCTATTATAGTCAACCACATTCACATGATCAAAGGATGCAGGGTTTATTATCAGTAGCCAGAGTATTGAAAAGTACCACAGTCCAGTCCCTTTAAATAGGCATGCAGAATTTTGGTAAACCACTGCCCTGCATCACTCAAAGGACGGACCACTTGGATGTGTTACAATGAAGATGTGGGTTTCTTGGATCTTGGTTTGCCCTCATGTCTTTGTCACCTACTGGTTCTCTCTTTTATTTATGTTGCAATATAAATATAAGTAGCTGTGTACTACTACACTACAACCTGATGTTGGCTTGGGACATCTGATTCTGATTTAGTAACCACAACAGACACTTGCACTCTGTAACTGTTACAGTTCAGCCAACAGGGCATTTATTCAACATAGAACATTGTCTGTCTTGCAAACAAACTGTTGCTTCAAGCGTCTCTGAATAAACTGACTAATCTAATCTGTTAATCTAGTGGTTCATCTAAATGTTTTTTTTAACAGGAGTGACAAGGAATGATAGGACAATGTCCATCTTCTAGCTGTTTATTACCTTCTTGTTTATTAAGACACCTAATGCAATTGCATTTTTTAACACCAGAGGGCGCAATCATATGTGACGCACACTGACCGACACCCTGTTCTATGTAAGGATTACTTTTATTATACAATAAAAGTCATTTTTAATTGTTGTTCTTTAGAAATGAAAAAGGAATACTTTCACTTCATGTCATTTACATTTTTAAACCTTCTACTAATTTCTTTGATTGTAGGGGATTTTCTTTTTATTCATGCACGTACAGAAATCATATGAAAATCTGATCGTTACACCCCCGTCTCCTACAAATTCATTTGCGACAAGACTTCTGAGACTTTTTGTATAGCTACTTTGAGGGAAAATAAAGCACTTTACAAATAATTGAGCTTCAGTAATACTGTAATTTTTTTTATAGAGACAATGGTCAGCACGGTGGTTCGCTGGGTAGCACAACTGCCCCTCACAGCAAGAAGGTTCCGGGTTCAATCCCAGGGTGGAGCAGTCTGGGTCCTCCCTGTATCTGCATGGGTTTGCTCGGGGTACTCCGGTTTCCTCCCACAGTCCAAAGACATGCATGTGAGGTTAATTGGTGTCTCTAAAGTGGCCCTCAGTGTGTGCGTGTGCGTGTGTGTTTGTGCGTGTGTGCAATACGATGGATTGGTGTCCCACCTAGGGTTGTTTCTGTCGTGGGCATAAAGCCTATATATATAACAAGATCAATATTTTTTATGGATAGATTGATATTCAAATCTTTATCTAGCCAACAGATGAAGTTATTGTGATTATGGCTGGCTAAACAAGTGTTTCTTAGAATTTCTTATCTGCGGTAATCATTTGCACACAATATTATGTAGGTATTTGAGCGAAAAACGGCTAATGTTCAACACACCACTTTTTTTTGGGACACTCCCTCGGAGATGCGAGTCAGATAAGATTCATTTAGCCATAAAACATTGCTTATAGCTGAAACCCAGGTCATAAATAAATCAGTCTACGCTTAACACGCACTCCTCCACGCTCACACACGCCCAGCCGTTCCATATGGAAGCCATACGATCCGCCTCAGCCATGTGCGATATCCATCACAGATATATCAAAGAAATCTCACCAATACTGGGTCTTTTATTGGCTTCTTATACCACTCTGAGGGCCATGTGACTGGGAAACAATGGCCGGTGCTTTTAGCTGATCTTGTACAGACAAATTCGTAGAAAACACACCTCTTTCTGCCCTAATCCCGGGTGCATTATTTTTTTTTTAAAATGCATACCGAAGTAAACACACATACACAGCTCAGCTGTAATGAAAAGGATCTACGGGTGGACTGATGAAGCCGCAGGTGTGTGCAACCACACGCATGCATACATGTGTCCTGGGAGATTTGCGACTCCTTTGTTTGCACACACACACACTCGCAAACCACACACACAGGGCGACTGCAAATAGAAACGAGGAGAATCAGCAGGCCTGCTCGAACACAGCAATCCTCCCTTGTGTGTATATAACCCAAGTGAGATCATTATACAGAGAACAGATAGCGCCGTGTGTTAGCCATGATGGGATTTTTGCCTGGCTTGGAACGAAATCTTGCCTTTATTGCAAAGAATGCAGCACGGATGTGCCAGTTCAGATCACTGTTCGACTGGATTATGGATTCCAGGTGCAAGGAGCTTTTATAGACATTAAATATTGCTTTAGTCAAGTCATTTCGTTATATCATTCCCAATAAAACAGAAATAATGTCTGCTGAGGGACAAACAGAGGGTGTGGGGATTTTTTTAATAATAAAACTATGTACACTTCAAAATTCAGGGCAATTTACAAATCCTTATTTTGTACAAAATCTTATCAGGATGTCCTGTGTAATGGATTCTGGATAGTGAATACACAGTTCACTCGCACGTACATTCAGTTGCCACTTTATTAGGTGCACATAAGCTACACATATTGACCATTTATCACATCTGCCTTTGAAAGCTGTAGTCTCGATGTTCCTGTGCATATTATCTCAGTCCTTATCTTCCCTGTCCATCAAAGAAAATGGAGCACAATAGGACCACCACTGTGCAGATTGTTTTGAACAGTGTGTACACTCACATCTAAATGACTGTGCATATAGTCGCTGGGTGTGTTATGGATGCTTTATTAGGAATAACTGATATACAGCATGTACTTATGCACACCGTGGGTGGGACAAACAAACAAACGTGGTTATGTGCAGGAGCACAAAGTGCTAGATAAACAGTTGTCACCTTTACTACTGTTATAAGTGAGACATGGGGGTTCTGGTGATGTGGTTATGGGGCCCCTCCGGTGGACTGGTTTCCCACTCGTTGAGCACTTTTGTATACGTTCAGCAAACTCCAGGATAAACTCTGAACCTCAGCTTTTTGTTTTTCGTTTATTTATATAACGTCGCATCAGAATCGATGGCTAATCATGAGAGAATCAAAGTTTCATCAATACTAGATGGACACATTCACACTGGGCCAATTTAGAAAGACCAACACATATCTTTTAAATGTGGGAGGACACCAGAGTACAAGAAGTTAACTCATGCTGACTGGGAGGACATGCAAAAGCCACAAAGATCGAGTCAGGATAAGCAGGACTAAGTCAGGATGTTGCAGCAGCCATTCCTGCAGCTAAAAAATGAGGCAACTGCTGGAAACAACAGTTCCCGCAGACCTGAGTTCAAACCCTGTATTGGGCACCAAGGTAACGGTCAGGTGGTGCAGACTTGCGTTTCACCCAGGGAACGCTTCCACCTATGCCTACCGATTGCCAGATTAGATTCCACAATCCACTTAACTCACTATGACTCTGATCAAGTTATGGTCACTGAATACTCAAATGGAACCCACCACATCCCAACCATAAACATGATAAGCAGGGGTCAAAGGGAATGCATATAGCATTATACATGACTGTAGCCCTGGTGTAAAATGTGCATCAGGTCGGGAGCTGGTCTTAGTAATCAATGCATGCCTGAAAAGATGGCATGTGGCTCACAAGTTGGTTCCCATTAAAGGCAGCCCAACGATTTATTTCACCATCTGTCACCTAACCACCCTGCAGAATACAAAGGTTCCGACAAACATCTGGAGTCAGCTGTTTCTGACAGATTTAAACCAGCCAAGGTACCAGCACAAAAACACACGCTGTTTTTTTTTTCACACAAACTGTAGCAAATAAGAGCCTTACGACAAGAAATCCACCGATGGCAAGACGTAACATACTGTCGCCAAATACATCAGGAAAGCCATGGTGCTGATTCAGGCACTTTTGAATACTTTAGACCCAAGATAGAAGGCAGTGTATATAATAATTAGGTACAAAATCCCAGGAAATATCAAGATATAATTTTTTTTCTGATCACTTCTCTGCTAAATATCTCATGCGTTTTTTTCCAGATCAATGCCCCATCTCTGTCGATAGAGAAGCTATAACTGTGTTCTTTATTTTACAACCCTATATTTTTAGCCTAATTTTACTAAATTAATTTACTGAACCTTATTACGGGAAGCTCAGGTCTAGCTCTTTGCGTTCATGTAAAGCCAGATTAATGCGTGTGGTGGTCCTGGAATGGCGCATACCTAATAAATTGGCTACTGAGTGTATATGTGCACACATATCAATATCACACAGTTGAAGCAAATACACAAATAAATAAGGACATATAGTATATACAGGAACTACATGACAGCATCGCAACAAATAATTCTACAGCATGAGAAGCAGACAGAAAACATTATCTTCTTTGCACTTACATCAAACTCACACGTGATTTCTAAATATAGAGACTATGAATCAGGATGGTGGTTTTGCACTTACTCGTTTGGAACGTGTACAGCTGTACTTTACCACACAGTAAAGGTGCATGCGCGCAAGTCATTGATTCATGGGGAAAGTATACATGCAATCACACAGCACATCACAAGTCCACTTCATTTATGGGTCGGAGCAAATCGGCACATGCAAACACTGGACACTTGCTTTTTTTGTTTTTCTTTCTTTTTTTTTTTAAACACAGGTTAACAGTCAGTCTTATTTGTCAGTTAAGTGCCATTTAATGAAAAGGAATATTGAGGTGTATTCTACAACAGCAATGCAAGACTCACTCAGGCTACTGTTGCATATCCATTTATCATCATTATTTGTACATTTTCTCCAGCCGCTGATTTTTCTACCGTCGCCCCAATTCCTCCCGGGCTGGCTCCCTGGTGGATGGAAATCCTTCTTTGAGAATGTCTGGGATCGTATCACTTTTACAATTTTGCTCATTATGCTGACGGAGCCAGATGTTTCTCGTAGTTCTCCTAATCCTCTCAGCTGAATGTTCTTTGGTTCTTTCGTTCTTCAAGTTCCTGAGGAGCTGGGTTCAGGTTATGGACGATTCAATCCAGTGCGAAGTTCAGTGCTGTTCTAAGACTGACCTCAAGTGGTGTTTTTTCACCTTGGGTTCTATAGACAAGACGTGCAGGGATTAAGTTACATGTACAACGGAGAGAAAAGGTAAATCACAATGCATATGGTTTATAGTTTATTTTAATTCTATACTTTTCTATCAAAATTTTGGTCAACACAGCTTTTCAATGAATTACATTTATCTTTTGGCTTCTACCTTTGTGGGGGTGGGGTGCAGCCATATATTTATCAGTCTCTTTATTAGAAAACAACAAGAGAAAACAGGAAAGTTGTATGCAGGAATAAAAAAAAGTGAAATAAATAAGTGAAAAATCGCTTCCCTAGTCAACGGTGACAATACAGTGGTATTTAGTGTGACCTTCATCTATAACTGAGCAATAGCAGAATCTGGCAACTTCATCAGGATGTTAGTTCTTCTACAGTCCAAACAAGCTTGATCTGGAATGGTTTTTTTGGAAGGGTAGAAGCCAATAAATCAGTTTTTCAGAAGGGGATCATGGTGAAAAGGCTCAGAGCAGAGTATTATGGAGAGATGAATCCAAGTTTGAAATTTTTGGGTGCAGTTGTCAACAAAGTGTTCTATATGGTCGTTATACTATTGCTGAAATAACCAATGGTGGCCTTAAACCTTTGTACGTGAGTGGACATTTGAACAAATTCACTGTGAGCACTCGGGTCTAAAATGCTGGGTTCCTGGGTACCACTAGAAGTGATCTATTGAAGTCATAGACTAGAGTGTGTAAAGGGACTTTTAACGTATCATGAGCGGATACAGAAATCGGTGTTTAAATATTTACGGAAAGAGAGTTGTGTGTGCTTACTGAAGTGTAGGACAGGCCTGGCGTGGCCTGGAGTCTGGAAAGTTCTGGATGTTGTCGGTCCCTGGCCTCCAGCCGTTATCACTCCCACCTCCAGCCTGTAGAGCGATGCCAGCTGCAAGCCAGACACTACCAGCACATTCCTCTCCTAGAAAGGGTAAAAGAAAGTGAGAGATGAGAAACACACTGACAGACATGTTTGTGAAAATCTTCTCAACTGGAATGAATAAGTTTGAGAAAAGACCAGAGTGTTCTGAGAGACAGAACTCGGGACTCAAAACCTGGTCTCTAGAGCTGTAAGGCAACAGTTTTAATGTAATGTGTATCAGGTGCAAAACTTTGTCTGAATCTGATGTTATTACAGAATATATATTTGGCACACAGTATTTTCCACAACTGTATTAATGCCTGTGTTATAAACTGTTTTATGTAGACTGTGGTGAATATTATTATGGAAATGTCTATTAATACATTGACATTTATGTCATTTAGCAGACGCCCTTATCCAGAGCGACGTACAATTGATACAGTCTTAAAATCCAAGCATTTGCGGGTAAAGGGCCTTGCTTATGGACCCAACTGTAGCAGAGGTTCGATTTGAACATAGTCCAGTACCTTAACCACTAGGCCACCACAGTCCCTTATTAATAACAACCCCAAGTACATAAAACTTACAGTGACTGTTTGCTGTACTAAATAATACAGATATGCTACGCTATGCTATGCTCTATATATATATATATAGATTAGGGGATATTTCATTGTGGATATTTAGAAAAATCCCGTGATTTTTGTGAGCAGTACATTTATAGTATTATATTTTATACCTGTATTGTTTTATTTTATGCTCTTCAATTAGTTGTACTCTATATATTATTATATCTTATTTTACTTACCAATTTTCTTTAAATATATTTAGTACATTTTTCTATTTTACGTTTACCTTACTTTTGGCTCTTATGTATATTATCTACGCTGCCCAAAGAGGTTGGTCCCTTTTTGAGCTTTTGCTCTCCCAAGTTTTATTGCGTATAAGATTTAGGGAGTTTTTACCTTGCCACTGTCACACTAAGCTTGCTCAGTTAGGACTGTGGGCCTGAAAGGCCGCTTTGAGACAATGCTCAGGTGTGAAAAGAGCTAGAGAAATACATTTCATGTGAATTGAGGGGGCTCATACTGATTCAATCAATCATCAGCTCAAAACAAGGACTGACTGGTTTCTGATGGCTGGTAAACCATTCGTCAAGAAGAAAAAAATTTAAATTACAAAGGTTATTCAAATGTGATTTAAACCATCCTAATGTTATGAAAGGTTTTTGCTTCTCTACCTACCTCTGCTAATTACACATGCCTAATTTGAATACCAGATTATTTATACAAGTGCTGAGATGAACTTGCCAATTTCATCATTATATCATCATTATACTAGTCTATTTCACATTCAGTTTAAGCCCAGCACACTAAACCAGTTAAGTAGCAAGGTGGTTTAGGGACTTACTGGTGGAAGGATCTGGGACTGGGAGATGAGACTATTGGCCTGGTTGTTTTTGCGTTTTTCAGGCGTGACGTCTGCCCAGGTAACCTGGTAACCGGTCACTTGTTGAGGGTGTCGGGTCACAGCTGCCACCCATGAAAACAGAACAGTCACATTGCCGTTGAGCACCGAGAAGGCCGCGGTTAGATTCTCTGCCCTGGCCTGGACTTTTGTAGGAGAAACTGTTGAAGGAAAATGGACAAGCAATTATGTAAGAGAATAAAAAGTTCAAAGAACCTGATGTAAGCTGATTGAAAACACACATGGACTCATTTAGGTCAATTTGTAGGAATCTGAACAGAGTAAGTAATAATCAGGGAATTTCCCAGCAGAATTGAAAGCAAAAACGAATGTGGAGGAATCACAGATTTCTCACAATGATGATATAATAATGATAAAACTATAACAAAAATATTCACGTCTACGTACCTAAAGTGCGGTGACAGTAGTTTATAGTCACGCAACCTGGTGCAATATGAAGAAACCTGATTCCAATTTTCTTTAAATGAGATTACATTTTGGCATTGTTTAAGACTTTGTCTCGGAAATATGCGCTGGCAGATTTCATTTATGCGGGAACAGGAAGATTCAAAGCCTTATTGTCATATGGACAGTAGGAAACAAGTTTCCCTGCCCAATGGAATTCTTACTTTGCAGTCGACCCTGGATGTCAGAATTGGAGGACGATGGTTGGAGATGGGGACATGCTAAAATATGCTGCAGCTACCCCATAAAAAGTCCTTCATGAGCAGTAAAAAAGACAAACCTGGTTCTCCGGGGCAGTGGATTGGTTTGGAGCTCTTTCCCTGAATGGATGAACAAGGTGGGGTGGAGAAGGTGGTGCTCTCGGCCTGTGCTCGACTCTTGGATCCAAATGGCTGAATGATTACTTTATACTTGCAGGAAAATTGCAGAGCAGGTAGACTGGCGTAATTTTCCTACACAACGCAGTAAAACAAAGACTCAGTATACAGTAAACTCTCAGTACAGTAAAAACACAACCTCATTCATCTAAGTTCCACTGCTTGTGCTGCGACAGTGGAAATACTGTTGAAATGTTTAAGAGACTCTCAAGTCTTGACTGAAATAAATGCAGCCACTATTCCCAAATGTATGATTAATACATAGGGTTCTCTGTTTTATTTTGTGATGCTGAGGTCTGAACCTATGGCTTTCACCATTTTTCCTCTCGTTTTATAGCCGGAGCACTTCGTGATTGATGCAGGTGAGATTTCCCCTTCAGTGTTTTTCACTGCTAGTGATCAATCGTGGCTTCCTGAAATGATCTGTCTTCCTGTTGAATTTCTGTCAGCGCACAGCCCCATACCTGTAGGTTCGAGACAGACGAACAAAACCCACAAAAAAATGAGAGCCTACCTGAGTGATGAGCTTCTCCTGAAGTCTGCTTCCATTATGTGAGCAGAACTCAGGGAACCACTGCACACGGTAACGGGTCACGGCTGGGTCTGATGGGAAAAAGATGCAGCTTTAGATTTGACAACCAGGAAGATGGCAGCAGCCCATCCAATATCAAAGGCCAAATGTGCTGCCCAATATGCAGTACTGTGCACAAGTCCACTTTGGTCAACGTTAGTTTAGATATACCTTGTTTTCACAATGGTATAATGACTTCATATAATTATTTCTCACTATTAGATCAACCTTATTGCATGGAATATGTTGTCTTTTTGACAAAAGAATTAGAATACGACCAGAACATATAGGTATGCAGTATTGAAAAATAGCTTCTCTAGGCTACAGTGGCACGTATTTAGTGTGACCTCTCCTTAAAACGTGATAGAGCAAGACATAAATGCGTAATAGTCTGACGTGATTTTTTGTTCATCTCAGATCAACAACGCAACTTGAAGAAAAACGTGAACAAACCCCTGAAAAGCAATGTCACTTCGAGTGATCAAAACTCCCGCAAAGTTTGAAATATCATTTATAAAACAGGTAAAAACTGTTTTTTTTAATTTATTTTATTTTAATTTTTTTTATTTCATACCATAATTTGATTCCAGTGGCTGTCCAGCTACACATCAGGTTTAAGCTTACAAATCACATACAATTTACTTTTAATTACTAAGAATATTACTATTATTCTTTTTTAATAACATTGTTCCAAACCTGAACATTTTATACGCAAGTAAAATGGATCTGTGCTTCAGAGGAGGAGAGGGAACAACAGAGGAACAATAATGTCACCTTCTTGGTGACATATACGCTCTTAAATTAATTTACTGTCATCTGAATAAATCAAACACACAACAAAAAACACGTTTGCTGTGTAAAGGCTTTTACACTTGAGCAACAGCAACATCTGTCAGCTTCATCGGGGTAACAGGTTGACTTTTCTACAGCCCAAAGGTGCGTGAACACAAATTGTCTGTTTCGAAAGATAGCATCTAAGCCTAGAATGAAGATCAGTGCAAGAGAGCATAATGTATTGACCAATCCAGGTTTAGGCACATTTTTAGGTTTAATCATCGACAATGTGCCATATATGGTCCGTTATTAAGCAACCTAATGGTGGCCTAAGACTTTTGCAAAGTGAAGCATGTTAAACATAATTTGTAGAAGGAAGGCGCACTCTGGAAATCCACAAACACACAGAAAACTCAACTCAACCATTCTGTGACACGTGAAATTAATGACGCCAGGAGGCCTGGTTCGCGATTCTCAGTCACCCTAATTGAGCTTTGAAGTTAATTGCGCTCCATCTCCTGGCACCATATGCTAAAGTCCAGTACGGCTCCCTAGCACAGAAAGGCCGGATGTACAGCCTCCTGGCACTGCTAAGCTCAGGTTGCTGATTGTGCATGTGTTTCCTGAATGTTTCTGCCTCACCGCTCCCCCCTCGCCGTTTCTGCCCCGGCAGCTCCTGTGTCTCCACAGTCCTTGAGTTGGGAGCTGGGTCTATGTGATGCACCATGCATACCGGGTGTGTCCCCGCATTATAGACTGCCTTTGCAATTTGGGACAGTTTCATTCCTGCTGAACGGCAACAGCCCAAACCCATTCGACTAATTATAACTCTTCTGCTAATGTGATTTTCTGATCGTTAGAATTAACACTGGGCACCATCATTGCCATTGTTTGTCCCACAGACTTATATGGGTGGACTTTTGAAGCTGAATTTGGATCTGTGTTCAGGTTTTGAAAATGCCAGTGCCGTTCTAGAAAAAAAAAACTGTTTATTATTTATTCATAAATATGGCTGTTATTAGACTTGTACTTATATATACTGTATGTACTTATAATACGTACAGATTTGCTCATCATCACTCGTGTTATTTTTCTTGGTGGCACTGGCTGTGAGGCACTGGCATTATAGCCAACGGTAAATTTGGATATTCAACAGTACATTTAAATTTTGACGTTTCTCTGGCAGAGCATGATCTTTGGGATCCCTCCAAACAATAGTCAAAAGGAACAAAAAGACACTACACCAGAGAGGTTTACACTTGAGTGGGAACTGTTTGAATGTCCAAACATGTGCAGCTGTGTTTCTCCAGGCTCCTGGAGACATGTTTATCTACTGCATTTCCCAAATATCTTCATGGCATAGATGCATTAAAATATTTGAATCCTTCCTCTGAGTTTTTGTCCACATTGACATGATTGCATATCCATGATGCGAAAGTCCTGTTCCACCACATCCCAAAGATGTTCTGTTAGACTGATATCTGCTGACTGTGGAAGCCATTTGAGTACAGTGAACTCATAGCCATGCCCAAGAAAGCAGTTTGAGAGGAGTTATGCTTTGAGGCAAGGAGCGTTATACTGCTGGAAGCAGCCAAGAGAAGGTGATACACTGAGATGAGATATTTAAGTAGGCTGTGGTGTTTAAACAATGCTCGGTTGGTTATTAAGGGGATTAAAGTCCGCCAATAAAATATCCCCCATGCCATTACACCACCAGCAGCCTGATCTGTTGATAGAAGCCATTATGGATTCATGCTTTCACTGTTGTTTACTCCAAATTCACATCCTACCACCAAAATGCCCCAGCATGAATCCAGACTCCTAAAACCAGGCAATGTTTTCCCAAATCTAAATTTGATGAACCTTCGTGTATTGTTGGCTATTCTAAGCTGAAAGCAGTGGCATCCAATGTAGTCTCCTGCAGCTTTAGTCCATCTGCTTGGACTACAAGTATTGAGGTGTTGTGCATTCAGAGCTGATCTTCTCCAGACATTAGTTGTAACAAGTGGTCATTCGAGCTATTGCTGTCTTTTTATCGGCTTCTATCATGAACAAAGCATTTTCACCCTGAGAACTTTCAGTTTTTTTTTGGACTGTTCTCTGTAAACCCTAGAAACGGCTATGCTAGAAAATTCCAGTTAGATCAGCAGCTTCTGAACTACTCAGGCCAGCCCGTCTAGCGCATGCCACGTTCAAAATCTCTTTTCTTAAAAAAAAAATCACTTTTCTTCCTCATTCTGCTTGGTTTGAACTACAGAATCTACATGCCTAAATGAACTGAACTGCTGGCATGTGATTGGCTGATTAGATATCTGTTAACCACATATACTACACTGCTCACAAAAAAATATTTAATTAAGGAAATTTTCATTTTGGAATATCCCATAAATTTTGAGAGGGGTATGTATGTAATGATATGTGAGTATACCAGAACAAAAACCAATGGGTGGTGGAGAAATTAGAAAGAGGTATTTCGTAGCAAGTTCACCACTGCTAAGTAATGGACCAGTGGCAGATTGATCCAATCATTAATTAGACTGATAACATATTACAGAACCTTCAACAGTAGCATAATCTCCAGGCTCCACATAACATCGTGTACTAACTCCAGCGTCTTCTCAGTAAGCAGAGGCATGTCCAGGACGTTCATGTTTGCACATGATCAAGAGTACACAGACTTGAGTAAAGCTAGTTGTTCTAACAAAGGCAAAATCCTTGCTTTGATGCAGAATCTCTTTTAAAACAGCACAGGGTTTTCCCTTTTGTCACAAGCAGATGAAAGATATGATCAACAGCTCCCCTCTTACCTCGTTTCTTCCAGTAGACTCGAACCTGAAGTTGTCCGTCTTGGTAGAACGGTGTGCCTACATCCAGTACATCTGATTGACCTTTCTGAATCACGGGACTGACTGTGGCCTCCGGGTCTGAAATGAAGTCAACATTTACCAGTTAAAAACTGACCAAAGCCACAAAATAAGTGAGGGTTACTAAATGTAAAGGAAAAAAAGAACTGAGCAAGATGTCCTGAATTAAGAGTATTTTAGTATGGGTAACATTCATGGAAAACAAACGGTGAATAAAACCATGTTCAAAAGCAGCAGCGAACCTAAATCTGAGTGTAGTTATTTTGTAATTAGATTTTTACTACTGCTCCTTTGAACTGTCATGCAGGAGGGGACCCTGGTCTGGCACACATCTGACCCAGCCTTTGTGACTCAAGGGTCTTCAGAGGATCGCAGCAATAGTGAACCCGCTTGAAAGGCATAACCAGTTAGAATAGACATAAGGCGTTGTAGATAAAGGTCAGAACCTGGAACATTACTATCAAATGGACTGCTGATCAAGCGGATCCACTGAGGGCCAGAGAAGTTACACCTCACCAGAGACACTATATGAACCACAGCCATTAGTGCACTGATTCATAATACTGAAGCGCCCTGGTTTTGTACCCCGTCTCTGATGAGATAAGCGTTGTTTTTGTCGATTTCAAGCACCGTAGCAAGGTTCCCTGCCCAGAAAGAGTGTGCCAACTGCACTTTCACACCAGACGAACCTTTTCATAGTTCTTAGAACTGTGCTCATTTTCTTACATGTTCGCAACAAGGAATACTTCTTAGAACGCCATGTTTAGGAACTTTTTATTAGCCTGTCTTCATGGTAGGAACTTTTCTCAGTGGATAGGAACCTTGTTATTATTTCAAATAAAAATGTGCAACTACAGGGGGAGTCAAAAGACTGAGGATACCCTTTTATTTTAGAAACAAAAGGGCAGCCTTTCCGAAAAGTCCAAGATGCAGCATGTCCTATGTCTTTTGACTCACCCTGTACTGTGTGACTACGGTAATGTTTGGTCAAAGTCCATGTCTGTTAATGTCCTGTTTCAAAAAATGTAATGCTGACCCTTATAAATCACAGTGCCAATGACTTTTATATGGGTTCATGCATTTTTCACTCAATTTCAACAACTATCAAGAATATCCATATCGTTTATCTGCGTGGAGCAGTTTGGTACACAGCTAAACACAATCCTGCACCTGACAAACACTGCAGTGAGGCAGTACTTGTTAACATTTTCATGTCCAAACAACGAGTACTTTCATATTGTAATATAAATTATAACCCTAAGTGTTTTTTTTAATTATTGTACAATACTGATGCTGATGTTTACAATATGTACAAAAGTTAATAGAAACTAATTCAAATTAAATCCATTGGATCTAATCTAGCCTTCATGCATGGATAAATGAGCACCATTTTGGAAGAAGAACCTCTTTAAAGAGGCAAGTGATTGACACGTTACAGCTGCATACCCGATTCTGTTTGGCGCGTTGAAAAGCGCAGGATGGCCTTGGTACTTTTCAAAGGGAGCTGCTCCCAGTAAGACACGGCTTGTAGCTCCACAGTATAGCTCCTGTTCTCCCTCAAGCCCTCCAGGTCAACTGAGTTTGTGTCCTGCACACACAGAAACGCACAAACACATGAAACCTTCTAGTTGCCGTTAGAAAAAAAGTTGTCCCAGGAATGAAACCTCTCTCACCATGATGTACCACGACTATAAAACTATCACATAAACTATTTAATCTATTCAATACGTTTCATCATTTACATCCTCATCAACAGCAACTTACAACTGGAATAATCTTACGGTCCAAGAAATTGTAGGTTAAAGGCCTTCCTCAAGGACCCAACAATGAATCCTGGACTTTCTGTTCCAGTCTAGTAACATAACCTTCATGCCGTTCAGTTATCCTGAGCAGGTTAAGGTTGTCAAACCAGGCTTTCACTACATTAGACAAAACTTTTTATGTCAGCAACATTCACTTGTAACACACTCATAATACAATACATACATTTCTGGATTCCCCATAGACAAACAGTGGCAGTGGAGTATGACACATTGAAGGATTTTTACTTCCAACAAGTCGATTGATCAACTTTTTGCCACGATGTTCTTAAACAGAATCCATAGAGCACAGAACCTTGACCATAGCACCACCTTGAAAGAGCAATGGAATGCCAAAAGTGAGCCAAGGCTTGTTGGATCAGCAGCCAACCGCAGAGTCTTGTTCCAAAATCAAATGGAAAGCTCTTTGAGAAGAACAAAGGTTCTTGTAGCTGCAAATGATTGGGGGGTGTAGTCAAATTCCATACTGATATGCTAGTTTCTTGGTTGTCCACAAATTTTGATCTTCATAGTGTAATATGTGCACATACCGATATTTATGTTGTGGAATTTCCAAAAAAAAAGGAAAGGCTTTGTGTGTGGAAATTTATCAACCACATATCACACTGATCTCTTAAAGCACTATAGTCCAACCTGAGCACTTTGTCAACATAGGTAATTCTTCAGTTCACATGGGTCAGTCGCAGCCCAGCCAGCGAAAACCAATAAACTCGTAAATTTCAGGGACTGCCTAGAGCTGCTATGATCGATAGGGGGTTCATCCATTAATGTCCTCCCACCCAGGGAGACAATTATGCATTCTTGGTCACCTGCCAATAGAAGGCTGCTTCATTGTTGGCTCTTGAACACGCAGTCGCACAATCAACACACAAGCCTGGCATGTTTATACTTCACCAATGTTTCCCGCCATGAGAAAAGAGCATCTTATATTGGTAAATGTGATTGGGTGTCTCAGATAATGCATGGTGTGCATGTGGTATGCTGGTATGGCTTAATGCACTAATTAAGGCAAACAAATCAATTACACATAAATCGTTTTCCTTTTGTAATACAATCTTCAAATGGATCAATTGTGGTTTCTTATTAAAGCAAGGTTTTGATGTGTCGCAGTTCATCCAGCGGCTATTTAAAAAAAAAAAAAAAAAACATGGTTTTGCACGAGAATGTCAACATCCCCCCTAAAGCTTTTGAAAAATATAGCATGTATATAAAACAAAAACAGTGCTGCTGCCATGGCTAAAAATTGTTCAGGGGAGGAAAAATAAATAAACTCCTCGAAAATGATCTCAGTTAAAGAAAAACAGTTTCGATGTTATTAGGAGATTTCCCTTTCTCAAACGGTATGACAACTGATATGCTGTTTTTGGCCGAGCTCCGGACACAGTGGTGAAGCGTAGCCTTTAGCCGGTGCGCCTGATGCAACGTGATAGCGTCCTGGCGTATAATGCAAGGCTCCGAGCGATCAAAGGCGTGCTCGCCGGTTGTTTGTCTTGCGCCTTTCTGCACTGTTGTAACTTAATTTGTTGTGGCTTGCAGGATGAAAAAGAACAAAGGCCATTGTGGGGTTTCCACGTTCAAGGTGGTGGGGGTTGGATTTAGACCAGGCTTTAAAGTGTAAGAGAACGAGGGGGTGGGGTTGGGTCAAATGAAGATGGGATGATTGAAGAGGCAAAAGGTGAGCAAGGATTATAATTACCCCGCTGATCGTTTTCCTCCTCCTGAGTTTGGGAGGCATGTTGGGCTCTCCACCGCTGAGCATCCAGCTCCAGGCCAGTCTGTAGTGGTGCACCGGGACATCTGGATCCGCCGGAGCCACCCAGCTGACACGCAACGATACTGACCTGTCCGATCCGAAGGTCATCTGACTGACCTGTAGGTCAAGGGGCGAAGGGGGAGGAGAAGGATCTGCGAAGCGCAAATGGGGGCATGGTCAGTTATGAGAGACAACCTTCCTTCCCCCTCTGCCTCTGTAAATAATGAATGCATCAGTGGTTGCTGTCTGGCGAACAAGCCCTGGTCATATACTCTGGTTCTGGTTAAATAGAAAGCCCAATTCAGAAAGAACTGGAACTGTATGGAAAATGCAAACAAATAAATGACACAGAGATTCTTATTTACTTTAACATTTATCTACCTGAAGACAGTATGGACTCAATATAATTCGCGTTTAATTTAATTAAGTAACATACATCAATTCCGGCATTTTAGTCCCGTACCATATTCCGAAAAAATTGGAACGGTAAAGCCTTGCCACTCCTTCTTCCTTCCAATACTTCCAATAACACAGAGGATACCAGGTGATTTAGTTTCAGGTGTTATTTTGTCCCATTCGTCCTGCAAACACTACTTAAGATGTGCAACAGTTTGTGTTGCCATTGTCGCATTTTTAATTTTTTTTCCATACCATTTAAGAAAATTCTTCTTTTTCACAGTTAAATGCCATTTGTAAAAGTAACTCCGTATTGTAGAAGTTGAGGGTTTGCCCATGTGGTTAAATCAGCTATTTATAGAATGGCGGTTCTTGATGTGTATGAAGGATCTGAGAGAGATTTTTAGTTTAGGTTTACTAACTTGCCCTTTTGCACACTAAAATTCCTCCGGATTGTATTTAACCGCATTTGATAGCAAACTGGAGACTCTCTGCTCCTCAAAGACTCAAATACCTTCCGTGCATACTTCCTTTGTACTAAATCATGATTATAAACACTCTCTAACATCACCTGTTTGAAATCACACCATTATTTAGTTTTTAACCTCAATACTAGCCCTAAATTGCGCCCACTTTTTTGGCAATTTGTTGCAGTCCTGAAATGCACGAATCTTTGTATGTAAAAAAATGGAATAAAGATGATCTGATATAAAACATGAAATAAATTAGGTTCATACCGTCTCCAGTGAATTAACAGTCAGTGCAAATGTAGCACACAACTCACTTTTTTATTTGCATTTTCCATTAACTTTTTCCTTTAAAAAAACACAAAATCACATTGTTGGCTGGTAATGTTCCACTAGCTGAACCAGACCAAACAGCATTTTCTTTTATAGTGATAAAATCTTTCTTATTATTAACATGATTACCATAAATTGACACTATTTGTGTTTGCTTAGCCTTGTGCATGTCCAGTTGACTTGGTGTCAACTCAGTGGCTATGTTCACATAGCAGAGATCCTCACAGTGAGAATGAAGTCCTTGTCGAACAAAATTTCCTTTCTATAAATGTCCTAAATGGAAACCAATCAAAAGCTCCAGGAAATTATTTGATTTTTTTTTTCTAATCAGTCTAAAATTGTGCCCCGTTCAGAAAAACACAGTTCAACAAATTAAACAGTGGGAGGAGGTGTTATCTGGATGGGGTTAAAATCACTTGGGGGGTCTTGGGGTAGTTTCCTCTTTTACAGGAGCTACTCTGTGATTTTATTTCTACCGCCACATCTGTAGGTAAAAGTGGAGGCAGATTGACCTGCTGTGTTTTAGCAAGCTCAGCAGTGCTCTGATCATTTCAGTGAATGTAAGTGTGAGACGTCCCTGAATATACAAATGGATTCTTTATTTAAAGGCATTATTTACCGGGATTGGATGTTATGAGAACTTTATTCTTAAGAGTTTTCATGAAGGAGAAAAAATACGAAAAGCCGCATAGCACCAGCTGACTAAAGGGATTAACTTAATAGCATCGGCAAGTATATTTAAATACGCACCATGAACACTTTGACTTTTTTGCTTCTATCAATCAGTAAAGTCTGGATCTATGAGCATGTGGGTTCACAGAGAAAACAACCCACTATGTCATCTCATCAAATGAGATCATAGACACTCCCCAGATGAATCAATTCAATCTGAGTAGGTCTTAAGAGGTACCGGCAGAACCTGCTGTGCTCGTTGTAATAAGACAGAATATATGTTCATCCAACCTGACTTCTAAAGTTTGAAGCATAAACTTTGTTTCCTCCACAGATCATGCTGAATTAGCCACGTGTGCTTCATGTGCCAATCAGTTAGCCAATCACATATGCACAGAAGTTCCTCATAATTATATACATTTTAAATACACATTTTAATTGGACATTAAAGTCTGCCTTTTACCTCCAGATGTAGCTACCATAAACAGTTGGTCGCCTCAACAGCCAATTGACGGGGGTTAAGAGAAAAGTTCGTGTCCTCATATTGGACCAGCTCGGTTGATGCGTTTTAGAAACTTTTCTCATCCTACATATTTGTAACAAGCTATTTGTCAGTGTCTGTGCCTGTCCTCTTGTAAGTAGTACCCATTTGCCCCCCAACACACACGCACACGCACACACACACACACACACACACACAAACATAGACCCCAGCTAGCTTTTCTCTCTCATCTGCTACTGCATAAACTGGTTCACGTTTACCTGTTGCGTCTGTTTTATCTTTCTGATCTTCCATGTTGTTCGGAAGCCTGTCTATAAATTTTTGATCCCATGATGTTATGGCTTTTCCTTAGACAGGGTCAAAACAATTCTTTACCGTACTTCCTGTAATGATTGTAAGTGTCCATAAATTACAAAAGGTTTAGCATGTGTATAACAGTTTAGGCTTCTGACGCATTTGTGTATCTTTTGCATGCAGTAAAAATACCCTTTATATTAACACAATTGCAGCCAAAAGACTATGAGACTATGTCAGTGTCCAGTCAACATCCATTTTGGTGAACATTAAATTTAACATTTGTATTTTTCTCTTACAGTGTATAAGTAATGCCAGTTTTACATGCACATGGGCGTGGATACGAATAACCGACCGACTTCTTCTAATTAATGAAAATTTATGCAATTAGCTTGTTAACTCATTGTTATGTACAAAAATGTAATTCAGACTGGCCTGGCGAATTACTATTAGATTATTAGGCTACGTGTAAACTGATAAAACGATAAATAGGAATGGCTATAACCCTGTAAGCTTATCAAAAATGTGTTCGACAACTCTGTGAAGTCAGCGCTCCAAATAATACTTCAAACAGCGGCATTTCTCAGGCTTGCATAGCTGTTGCAAAGCACGTCTAGTACTCTGAAGTCTTCTGTATGTCTCTTACCTTTAGAGGATCTGAAGTGTCTGCTAGGGGTGGTGTATCCTCTTGTTCCATGAACGTTAACGGCAGCCACTCTGAACTGGTACCAGCGACCTGGGCGAATATCAGTCAGCCAGACGCGCTCCTCTGAAGTCTACGCATGAAGCCAAGTGCAGAGCATATATGATTAGGAGTCATGACGATTAGGACTGAGGAAAAAAAATCTCCTCAATAATACATTTACATTTAGTCTTTTAGCAGATGCTCTAAGCCAAGAGACTCACTCATATTAGCCATGTTATTTTATTTATTCATTTGTGCACTTATTGTATAGATTTACTCGCCACCTTATTAGGAAAATATTGCCAGTAACAGGTAGGATCCCCATTTCTTTAGAACCTTAATTATCTGTTGCATAGGTTTTCAGAGGCAATCTCAACCAATAAGGTCTAGACCTGGCCTGTTTTGTTTTCTGTGTGGAGTCTGCATGTCCTCCAAGTGTGTGGGTTTACTCTGGGAACTCTGGTACCCAAAGTCCAAAGACATGCATGACAGGTTAATTGATTACACACTAAATTATCATTAACTTCA